>CAJNJA010102896.1:0-18599 GCA_905231915.1 Symbiodinium necroappetens
TCGATGTTGAATGCGCCAGGAAGCTCAAGGAACACTGGCCACAGACGCAATGCCTCGCAGAAGGCTCTAGCCCAGAGAGATTTCATTCAATGTTGCTTCGGGGAAGTGTGGAGCTCCATCAAGCTCTTCTGGACCGGATGACGTCGCTCCTCCTTCCAGGTGCTGTGGTGATGTGGGCTGTTGAAGTGGACGGGAAAGAGGTAGTGCCCGAAGCGGAGTTCGCCAGAACGGTTGCGAGCATCCGGCAGTCCCGCCTGCAGCCTCTGGAGCAGCTAACGCTGGAGCCCTACTTCGAGAGGTCAGCCATGATCGTTGCCACCACGGGCTGAATCTGGCCAGAGGCCTGATGGCTCAGAGCTCATGCTGAGACATGCAAAAAGAAAGGATCTTATTTCGGGCCTTTGGGCGATGGAAGCCTGTGCCTCAGGTTGTGCAGGCGCAGCAGGCCCGGGGCTGTGCAATCACGCGCATCGGCCTCCCCAAAGGCACAAAGGTGCCGCCTGAGTCGCCCCGGCAGATCCCATTCAGAATCGAACTTAGAAGCTTTGCCACCCTGTCGTTCATTGAGACGGTTGTGGTATGTTGTGCTCGAAGGAGTTGCGTCAGGCCACTGCCTTCAAGACCTGATCGGTAGATTGACGCTGGCGGGAACGATTTGCCAGACTTGGCGCTCCTTGTGATGAGACTCATGAGATTTTGTTTCTGAGCCTGATACGAGGCCCTTACAGCTGCGGCCAGATACTCGGTGAGAGGAAAGGTGAGCACAGCTTGTAGTTCCTGGCGCCCAGCAGGATCTACGTCTGAAAGATGTGATGCCGGTCTTCCCTGCCCCTCAGGGCTTCATATCTGACGCTTTATAACGGTACAGCACTTCAAAGCCGCGCTCATATCCTTCTCAAACTTCGATCTTTTCGCTAGCATAGAGCTGAACACTGGAGAAGTCCCAGCTTGTCGCTGTTGGAATCTGGTCCGAAACCCAAGCCATGGGATGATATAATATTTTCTAACATGGTGTGGTATTTTTTTAACTATACCATAATAGAGGGGCCGTAGTAATATCAAGGTGGAGGGAATCCTCCGTTCCCTCGAAGATGTCGCCCCGGAGGACCCGAGCCAAGCATTCTGTCGCCCTGCGATGTAAAGGTTTCCAAGCTCGTGGCAACATCTGCTTACTGTGCTCCTGTGCGAGTTCTAGACAGCTTCCGTAGGCTTGGATGCATCTTTGTTACTTTTCTGGGGCAAGGGGTGCTGGCTAAGCTGAGAGAATCTGCCTCTATTGATTGCTTCGTGATATGAGTAAGGATTGCATTCTGGTCCTTAGTTGTTTGCAATCAGCATGGTTGCGTTCTTGAGTATTGCAATGACATGCACCTCAAGGTCCAACGGGTGCATTTCTTTGTCAAGTTCCTTCTGCAGGATCCACCTTTGGCAGAACGTGCCTGGACAGCACTGACATGCGCAAGCTTGTTGACAGGATGCCGGAAGGGAGTCTACCCCTCACTGCGTAGGCTTTGCACGACATGTCGCTGCATGCCTTAGGTGTTGTTGGCGGTTACTAGTGCGAATCTAGTTGCAGGTCTCTGGCAGTGGAACCCTCACCTCTCGCATTTATCTTATACGAGATCTTGTTTGCGTTTGACTTCCTGTACTGCCTGGCTGTCTCAAGAAACCTGTCAAGTGTCGTCGCGCGAGGTGCCTCGAGGCCCTGCCCACTTTGTTTGACCGCCATGGGTCCTCAAGACTCAAGTCGTCTCGAGGGCCGAACTTCTAACAAGGGCAGGTCGCGGAAACAATGCAGATCATGATAATGTCGTGTTTGTCGCGTGTATCTTCGGCTGATCCAGATTTTAGCTTACATCATGGGCGGCATAACTGACCGCGGTTTGCGGCTAATGGTTTATGCCACATTCAGCTGTTGTGCTGCCTGTGATGTGTGGTCAGCACAGCTCGACATGCCTAGGGCGTTTTCCCATCCTTTGTGCCCCATGCTGCCATGGTTCTCCTCACCTCGGGACGATGGGAGCTCAGGCCGGATCAGTAACAGCAGCACGTTGCTTAAGGCTTGGCGGATCCGTTATTTGCGCAAACGCAGTTAGAGCCAAGCATCGCTCCTACACCAGAAATCAGGGGAGAATTGCAGGAAATGTGAGGTGGAAGATATGTCGAGGGTACGCTGGGCACTGAAGACTTCATACATTCTATGGCAGACTCAGCATTATCTTGCAGCATTGCATAACGTTTTGAAGTCACGATCTGGGCAGGTGTGTGTGCAGCTAAACCGCATGCTGGAGCATCATGTATCTGTATTCCAAGAATCACTTCTTCGCTGACAGCATCCTGGGTCGCATGTGCCGGGTTCAAAGTCTTCTAATCCGGATCTGGAATCGGAACCGCCTGTCAGCAGCACGGCAAGATCAAATACCAGCCTCCCAGCCCAAACTTGATTTTTTGGGAAGTTGGTAACGAAGAAATCGCAAAAATAACGTCATAGCATAGCACAGGAAGGACAAGCGCATAACAGTATTAGTAAGCCTGGCAAGAAAGAGTGCAAATAACAGGCAGCTTCGGTCTGCTGCCACGTGGAGCGCCTCCCGCGGCAGCAGCTAAGTGCCCGGATCCCAGGTCATTTTATGTTTTTAATATATATATATATTAATATACATATTACGTATATATATATATATATTTATTTATTTATGGCTTGACTACCAGAACCATTCGCCCACCATCACGACGAATCTAACCACGACCACGACCACGCAGAGACGACGACACGGCTGCTACCAGTACCGCTACCGCTACCACAACCACTGCTGCTACTGCTGCCGGTGCCGCTACCACTACTACCGCTCCTACCACTACTACCACTCCTACCACTACTACCACTACTACCACGACCACTACGACCACCATATCCTGCTTCCACTACTACTACGACCACTACGACCACCGTATCCTGCTTCCACTACTACCCCTACTACAGCTACCGCTACCACCGCCGATGCGGCTGCCACTACTACTGAAGTACGACGGCGACAAGGACGACGACGGCTACCGCTACCTACCACTATACCACTACCACTACTAATACCACTTCTTCACTGCCACTGCCATTGCCCAGGTTGCGGCTGCCCCTGCCTCGGGCCCTCGGCCGGGAGTCCAGCAGACAGAGGTTGGCCCTTGAGTTCGTCCACCTTCGCTCCTCCTTGAGGAATGTGAGGATTTGTGCTCTTACATGGCGTTTGGCATGTGGTTGAGCTTTGCAGGCGGGTTGGCATTTGTTTTCAAGGAGCTTGATCCCACCCACGCAGAGTATCACTGTATAACCTGTGCAGAATGTCGGACTTGACTTGTGCATGACGGAGATCTGTTCCTGTCGCAGCTTCTTTGATGAAGGCCCAGGTAAAGTAGCTGAAGAAGGCAATGGAGGTCCTGGTGGCCCCTGCCCGGCTTTGGGCCCGCTCGGCAGCAAGGGCTGAGCAAGCCTTCAGTCGTGGCTTTCATTATGTAGGCAAGCTGTGTGCAAGACATCCGTTGAAATGCCTCTTCGTATCCATCTTATTCTGCCTGGCGTTTGGCGCCGGATTTACTCAGTTTGATAATGAGAGTGGGAGTCGAGCTCTGTGGGTGGACCAACACTCACAGCAGATGAAGAATCTCGAGCCACTTGGACTCGATCCCTTAGTGTTCTTTTGATTCGCTTCCTTTACATGCTTCACATATCGGCTTTGCGACAAGGCAGAGGTTTTGCGGTTTCACATGTTTCACCTTCAGCAGCAGGTCTGTCGAAAATCTCTTTTCAAACCCCGTTGGCAGCGAGGGTGGAGGCGAACGGCTTATTGTAACTGCGAAGTATGGTGGCAATATTTTGGACTATGACACATTCCTCGATGTCTGGAGGGTTGTTGATGACGTCCGTACTTTGGAGTTCAAGGGAGACGATGGTGCGCAAGAGAGCTATCCTTTCGTTTGTCACAGGGGAGGCAACGGCAACTGCATTATTGACGGCGTGCCGCGATACTTTGCAACGCGGCCGCTTACACAAGAAGACATCCTGCGTGCCGTAAACCAGCCACAGTTTGCGGATGGCATGCATCTTGGCGTTAGCATCTTCTTTGAATCGTGTCGAATGTCTAACTTGGTCATTAAGGCATAGAGTCCATAGAGGGCAGGGCAGGCGAAGGATTTCAGGTTCTTCAGCCCTTTTGTGTGGTTGGGCCCTGTGCATGGGCCATGCCAAGGCCGACCTATGCCGAGGACAGCTTGGGAGGCAATTGCGAAGGGAGTGCTGGGAGCAATTTGAGTGGAAGCTAAAAGAGGGCGACCGACGGGGTCAATTGTTGACGCGGCGATGTCGAAGCAGGGGTGAGCCTGATGAGCCTGAGATAGCTTGTCCTACAGCTGCTACACTGCTGCACTCCCACTCCTGAGTTTGCACCTGACATGCCGCCAGGCATCCAAAAGGATAGCAACGGCCAGATCGTGGGAGCTTCTGCGGTCCGAGTCATCTTCTATGCCTGGTGGTCCGACGGATTTCGTCAGGTGGGATTGGACACATGTTGGCCTGTGTTGTTTTTCAAGAGGGGTGTTTCTGGCATGGCATTGGGCATCATCTCGCATGCGCGAAGTGAGGGAGAGGTTCCTCTGGAAACACCCCCGTGAAAGGCGTGGATGGATCACTTCGTGGAGAACTTCAAAACGAAGCAGAAATACGAACGGGTTAACGTTTTTCTGCAGTCCGAAAATTCCTTCGATGACGAACTCAATCGCACTGTAAGTGCAGATATCCCGCTCCCTGGACTGCAGAGTGTGAGGCTCCGGTGAAGAGGGATTTCCATTTGAGGAAGTGGAGGTTTCTCGTAGCTCATACCCACTTGCTCCCTGGCCTCCAGACTAGGCCGTCTTGCCTCAGGCTCCAAGGGTCAGGAGCTCGAGGCGTTGAGCGCTTTTGGTCGTGGTTTCGGGTTTCGGGTTTAGGGTTCAGGGTTTTTTTTTCAGATGCACAGCTTAAAACTCTGACTAAGGCTGTTCGCCTCGGCCTTTGTGCTGATGCGACTTGGCTTGTACGAGCAGTCTTTCCAGTCTTCTCCTGCGGAAGCGCACATTCAGCACGTATGGAAAAACTTCAGCTCCGTTCAGATTTCAAAGTCTGCAGGGCAACTCCTGAATATGGTTGCCATTCACAGCATACAGCTTCCAATACTACTAGATCCGATCTATGTCGGAGCTGCAGAGGTAACTCGTCAGCTAAGCACATGGAATGAGAGCCTAACGTCCAAAGGTCTACTTTCTGTGCTGTTTTCATTGGGAAGCCATGCAGCTGGACGGCGAGCAGACGTCTATTGGGACGCTTGGGTGGCATATGGGGCGACACTCCGGGTCCGGGTCGAGCCTAGAAGGACGTGGGAGGGCTTGGCGCTTGGTAGTGGATGAAGAATCTAAGTAAAAAAGAAGGGTAACGGCTATGGGGCACAGCACAACTCTGCCGAATGAAGAGCAGCACACTCAGACACAAGGGTCTCGACAGCCCACAACCCTGATACCTAAAGTAGTTTGAATAGTCAGGGTTGTTTTTTGTTTTTGCATTCCAAGTTTCATCAGGTGTGTCCGACGTCTTCCTCGTGCTTGTAGCCTGCGTCGGCGGCTTCGGAAGTACCCTGTTTCTTGGTGTACCGTTCACCGTCCTGACGCAGATTCTGCCCTTCATCTTGGTGGGCATTGGTATCGATGATGCCTTTGTTATTGTCAATGCCTTTGATAAAACGGACGCCTCTTTGGACATTCCTGAGCGTGTCGGGCAAGCAATGGGGCGAGTGGGTGTGTCTATTACCCTCACATCGCTCACGGACATCGTTGCGTTTCTTCTTGGAGCCACTTGTGTCTTCCCGGCGGCTGCTCGGTTGAGTTGCTGAAAATGTAGATTCAGTGAATCTCAGTCTGTTCGAGTAAACATCCAATTCTCAACCAAGATACAGTTCTTCTGCTACTATGCGGCTGTCTCTTGCTGTTTCGTCTGGCTGGTGCACTGCACTGCCTTCTGTGCCATGCTGTCTCTGGACGCTGCGCGCGCCAAGAGGCAGCTCCTGGATCCGCTTGCAGCTTTTCTGACAACATCGTAAGAGTCATAAATCTGCAAGTTTTGTTTACTGCAACCTCTGCTAAGCTCCGTTACATCTGGTGCACAGCCCAAAAAACTTTAAGACCGCCAAGGGCACATGCCCAGACGGCACTCACCAAACATCTGCAAAGGGTCCTATGAAGATCTCTGCAGGCCTTTCACGTAGAAACTTCCTGCCGCGGCTCCAGCCTGAATTCCCTCACGTGAAATGCAGCCAGGGCCGTGCTGTTGTACAGCGGCGTGTGCTGGTTCGGAAGTTGCAGCTTTACAGTAGCAGTTAAAGTTTAAATGATCTTGATCGCCGAGTTAGCCAGCGACTGCTAAGCTACCTTGCCGCTGAGTTCTGTGTGCCGGCAACGTCCTCCTGCCTTCCAGCCGAGCCGACGGACTCCGCGAAGACGGTGACACTCCTTTCAAGGCACGGGGAAAGACCTCAGTCATCATCCCGACATACGCACCTACTTCCAAGCCATCAAGGATTTGCCAAGAACAAGAACGTCAGCTGTAATAAAGTAGGTCATGGAACATGCGTGTTAGGTCTGGTTGAAAGGCAAAGCGAGCTGCCTAGCGGAGTCCTCGAACCGAGTGAAACATTCAGATAATATCTGGCAAATACTTCAAAACAGACTCCTGCGAGAATGGAGGTTGCTGGATGTTTTGGGGGTGGGGGGAGGCACTTGAAAGGTATGCGAAACTTGCTTGCCGAGATATCATGCTTATCCGTAGCGCGCCGGGCAAGCATCTTCAGCATGGGTGAAGTTTGTTCATACCGAATCCGAAACTGCTCGCCATTGCTATCACATTGTCGTTTCGTGGTAGTCACGATGCTTTCCGTTTTTTCGACAGACATGTTGAATCCATGCCTTGACTTTAGAAAGGGCTGAGAAACGATGGCTTCGCGGAGCCGTTCGGAGCCCACTGTGTTTATCAAGTCTACAGAGTGATGCGAAATTCATTCAGGATTCTGGGGCGCATTGTCCGCTTCTGTGCATCTTGGTTGCATTTCAGCCTGGAGAGCTCCTTGAACTGTTCCAATACAAAGCGGAGCAGCCAGGTCCGTTCTACATTATCCAAGTTTCTCACGGTCTCTGTGTTTCTCGGCGTTGCTGGCATCTCCCTCTGGCAAGTCAGCCTCGGCATAGGCACGCAGCGGCTTTTTTGTGTGCTCTGCCCCCCTTCAGACAGAAATGGGCAACTACGTGCCACAAGAATCTTGATTCCCTAGACTCTCTGTGCGCATGGGGATGGAAAACGGCCTTCCCAAAAAGACTGTACCCGCCGCCAGGCCCTAAGCCATCCGGCCTAAGCCTGAGCAGGAACGGATTTCAAGCTCATTGATCTGACGCCGGACGGGAGCTACTTGAGCGATTACTACACGCAGGAGCGTCCCATGGGTGGTGCCCAAAGACTGCTGTGTCTGTGACAGCAGAGGCCCGAAGCTTGTACTCTAAATCGAACCCCAAACTCTAATCAGTCTGGATGCTGAATCCTAAATTCAGAAGTATTACAGTTCTACGAGGCGGCATACGGTGAAAGCAACTCTTCACATCTTTACGCTGGATTTGGGGCCTCTGGTTTAGGCAGTGCCGGCGAGCGGCCCTGACGTTTGGAAGCATTTGTAAAATACCCTGCAAGCACTGTGTCACTGTGTCACTCAGAAGACTCCCTCCTTCAGCCCTGCACGACAGCACCCTGCAAACTCTCAAGTGCATGATGGCTTTCTGCATCAGGAGGAGCGGTATTTCGGTGGGATCGCAATTGGGCTGGCCGTGCCAGCATCTTACTATGTCAAAGGCCTGCTGGGGTCGGAAGTTGAACAATGCCATGCCTTGCTGGGAGACTTGAATCTTTTCTTCACTGGCTTTTTTCTTCAACCATGGGTGTACACACAGTTTTTGTAGGTTGAAACGATGCAGTCATGCTTCAGTATGATCCTCTCCCTCCGACTGTACCACATCTGGCCGTGATTCCTGAATCAGGATCCCTTTGTTTGACTCTTGCCGAATCAAGTTTTTCAGTGAGATTTGTAGTATGGTCACGTCGGCTGATATATTACGGACGAATTCTACGCATGGTCCATTCTTCTTTCGATTTTAGCATAAACTGCAGATTGCTTGCACATTGCCTCCAAGGCTAGCTTCGAGTACACAACCCTGCGCGCGAAGGTGCTAAGATGTGACACGAACCCTTCACGGAATGACCGCACTGCGAAGCTGGGGGTACAGAAACTCCTGCGGCTGAGCTCCAGCACCCGACACGCCTGGCCCCAGTGAGCCCGACCCTTGGAATACTACTGCAATAATACTACAATATAACTCTCACAATATTACAAATATGCTGTAACATAGAAGGCCTACGACCAGAGTCGTCCTTTGTCTCAGGCCCTCTCACCTCCAGTATACGCCAGCTGCCCTGTCAGAGTCCAGCCGCTTCCGCAGTTCAGTGCAGGTCTCAACTTCAGCTCGCTAGAGGTCCAGCGGAATCTCGAGCTCATCGGCTCCTCGGGCTTGAACTTCATTGGGGGATGTCGGTGAAGGCATGGTGCCTGCTGGATGTTTGTAATGTGCCGCGTCAAGCGTGACTCTGCGAAATGAGGTGCAGAGATGCTGGCAATGCGCATGGTCAACGAAGATCGGGGCCTCAGAAGTTGGCACACCATCTTCAGCCTGTGGGCTTGGCAGAACCGTGGCAGCTTGCATGTCTTGCCGCTGACGGCCTTCGAAGAAGTGCCCGGTGGGGCGTCCCGGCCCGGGTGCCGAGCGGGCCTTCCACCAAATGTGAACGACTGTGTCACTCACTTCCTCACAGGGCCAACCTTTCAAGATGCCGTGTTAACCTTCCTCCAAGAGGAACAGTTCGGCGACTTCTACGGGGATCTGCACTTTTCTTACATATATGCCGATGGATCCCGTAGACCAGATGCCCGAGACTCTGCAGAGTACGGCTACACTGCCGGCGACGTTGTTGCTCCTTCATATGGCGGAGGCGGAGGCTCCTATGTCCTGGACATTGCAAGGCTGATGGTTCGACACGTGGATACCGCCAACAGCGTCGAGCAAGTCGAGGCCCTGCGGGAGGCCGAGGAGCTTGCCAGTCGATGGCAAAGTGCACTTCCAGGCAGCTTCATGAGCCCTGACTGTTAAATTAGAAGTTCCTGTCATGCCAGCGCCTTCGTTTGAAACTGTTCCAAATGCTCTCCGAGGAACTCTTTCTCGTATATCTTCTACGACCAGTTCCGCATCATTGTATCACAGATGACCACCAGCGTTGCACTTTGTCTGCTAGCTGTAACGATCATTAGCACTCTCGTCTTGGCACACCCTCTCTTGGTGATGTCCGTCGTGCTCGTTCTGGCTCTGGTGTTCGTAAACCTGCTGGGCAACATTATACTCTGGGACCTGGATCTGAATACGATCAGCATGATCAACCTTGTTATGGCTGTGGGTCTGGTGGTAGCAGCTCTGATGCAGAGAACCTTACTTTGCTTTCGAGTGTCCTTCGTGCAGCATGCTTAAGCCTAAGTCTACGCCTCAATCAGGCATGAAGCTGTTTGTGCCTGCATGGGTCATGAAATTCCGACATCGATAGGCCGACCTGTTACGGCGGGTGCTCCCTGCAGCCAGCAGTCACTCAACCGACTACTCCGAAAGGGTTCGGCAGCGTTATGCGCACGCTAGTCCCCAGCGATTGCGGATTCTGGCTATGTGTTGCAGTAATCCGCCAATGTGATCCCTGCTTCGAGGACTACAGCATGCATGTCGCCCACAATTTCAGCCTTCAAGACGACAAGCTTGACAGGGCCGAACGTGCGGCACGCGCCGTGGAAGAGATTGGAGCCTCGTCAAAGAAGAATCATCAACTGTTCGAGCGCACCGTGGCACATGCCTCTGACCAGAACCTGCATTCCTGCGGGTGGAGCTTTGTTCGGGAGTCGGGTGGGTGCAAAGGGTCTGTTGACAGTTTCGAAACTTTCCTTGTCTATGCTCTTGACTCATGACACTTCGGTGCGCTTGTTGAGTTTTCGCTCTTATCCGTGCGGCAGCATGTGCGTCGATCATGCGGTGCTGTGGAATCCATCGAAGCTGGCATGCCCTGTGTGTCCGTCTCTGAGACTCTGAGCTTGATGCAAACAGCCTCGGCACATTTGCAATCCTATACTAGCTGCTAGCCTACATATCATAGATGGAGACCTCCATCACGTGGACAGCTAGCAGATCTGCTGGGTCGCGCAACTTTCGGCAAGCACCCACCAGTGCATACCGAGGCCCAGCTATCTTTCTCGGCATTAGCACGACTTTCGTTGCCATGATCCCTTTGGCTTTCTCTTCAAGCCAAGCGTTTCGAGTCTTCTTCAAGATGTTCGTGGGCATCGTCGTGGCTGGTGGCAGCCATGGGCTGGTGTTCCTCCCAGTCTGTCTCTCGCTGGTGGGACCAGGTGGCACGGCAGAGCCCGAGATGAAAATCCAGCCGGAAAGTTCTGCCAAGAGCCTGGAAACGGAGCCGATTTCCAACGTAATCGGTGGAAACGAGAGCAATGCGCCCGGGACCACGTTGCCGGATGAGTATGAAGGTAGATCGATCCCGCTATGACCGCCATGATATGACGCGTTTTCAAGCATGCTGTAGGGACACCGCATGTGAGCTCCCTGTAAAGTTTCATCATTGCCGTGGCGCTGACGGTTTGTAGCTTGTTCTGCGTATACCATGCGCATAGGGGCATAGGTTGCTCTGGAGCTCGTCTTCGTGCATCCGCACGGTTCTATGATGGGACTGACTTCGCTCCCATGCAGGGTGTACAGGGCAAGCAGGGGTTGTGAAATCCCATGCTGCATTTGGGCTCTGTTTGCATCGACGGTGCGAGGGCAACTGCTACTGAGCCGAATCGAAGAGCCGAAGAGCATGTAGGCGTCACTGTTCAGCTTCCGCTTGTGCTTTCTATACCAGCATCTACGATCATCTACGAGCGCCGTTAGTTGATGCTGCAGTTAGTCGTCGCCTTTTCCACAAGCCCAGACGATGTGCATAGTCTACGCGCTCAAAGCGCATGCTCAAGTTCTTGGCCGTTATGCGGGTTACGCTGACCTCGGGGTGCTGAGCCTGGATCGCTGAAGTAGCGCGTGTGTGTGTGTGTTGCCTTTGTTTTGCGTTTTCAACAAACTGCCAGGATTTTGGCGATTCGGTCTGATACTGGTACCAGCCTTCTGTAAATCCAGCGCCAGGCATTCCGTGGGTGTGCCTAGGGCCTCTGAACAGAGCCTCGATGTTCTGAAGACAGGGTGAGCATGGGCCACATTGCAAGATGTGGCACCGCGTCCACCTACCTCATCTTTCAATCGCAAGCCGGTGGTGCACAGACCAGGTAGTCGTCTGCCATTGCCAATGCAGACTTTGGATACCAAGCCTGCGGCAGTCTCGGATGCTGCCTGCGTTTGTGTGCAGATTGCAATCCTTTTGCTTGGAAAAAAGTCTTCCGCATGCCACAGCCTCCCACAAAGTGGCCACAGTCTTTGTTCGCAGGCCTTTGACAAGACATACCTCCAGCTGGATGGTGACGAGCGGGACGACTTCACCTGGGCCGCCCTTGGGCGCTTGCGAGGGGGATGGCGGGTTTGAACTTCCAGCATCAGGATTGACTGCCAAGGCTTGCCCTCCAGCTAGGATGCCCAGGTGTGCCATGTGGCTGTGCGCTGAGCATGATGCAGGCATGCTTCATGCAGAGTCTGCTTGAGGTTTAGCGTCGCGACAACTTCTGTGCTGATGCCAGGTCCACACGAAAGGTTTACGTGTCTTGACAGCACTTGCGTGGCCAATGAATAAGTTCTGGTTGCAAAGATGGGGCCAGAGTGTGGAACAACAGAGCTTCACATGAGCCTTTTGCTGAACCTCGCACTCTCAAGTAGTTCATGCAGTCAGCACGTCGCTGGAAGCTGCTCAGGTTTTTCTCGTTTCGACATGCAGTATTTCCTACATGTCCTTCGAGGTGTCGCGTCTCGTTTCGTGCGGCTGTGACCACAAGTACGAGCGACCGAACTGTAAACCCACATATTGCATAGCATGTACTAGTACGTCACACAAGGTCGTGCGCATGTCGTTGTAAAGCCACAGTGTTAGAAGTTAGAAGGTGGCATGGTTACACATAAACAAAGGCAGGATCATAGATTGAAGAAAAACAGGGTAGTTACAAGGCAAGTACATTACGAAGGAGAGGATAAGCAGCATCGAGCAAAGGCAAAACAAAGGTAAAATAAATGCAGAACAAAGGCCATCAAAGGCTGCTGAAGAGCCAGGGTGGCGCGGGGCGGGGTGGGCTGGGTGGGGGCAGGGGAAGAGAAGGAGCAGCGCCTTTTTTGCGCCTTCTTTGAGTGTGCGCGACAGCTTTTTTGCCTTTACTGGGTCTAGCTTGTTTTTACGTTTTCTTTGCCTTCATTTTACCTCTTGTTTTTTTTGCCGTCCTTCTTTGCCATCCCAAAGCTGGATGAAAGTTGACAAAATAGGTGGAAAATTGCTGCCGAGACGCTGCTGGGGCATTCTGCAAAAATGATCCATGAGGCGAAGAGGTGAGAATGTGCGATTTACGCCGTTTGACTAGCTGGGTGCGCCTTTTCTTCCAAATGTTGTTATATCATGCTCTGCGGCATCCCACGTTCTAACCGATTCTAACCACAGTGCTTCTCTCTGACCGCAATACTATGTAGCCGCCGAGGCAATGTAGCTGATGCAGTGGCCGCAGTCATGGTCTCGAAGACTCCGGAACATGCCCCATCCTAACGAGCTAAGATGAGCTAAGTATGGTGGGGTCCCAGATAACTTGAAGGCGGTCGAGGCCTACAGCCAGCATCGCACTCGTGATGCCCAGGTTCCTTCAATGTCAAAGGTGTCCAGACGGGCCTGCCTGAGACTCAGGCTGCACGCAACAATGCTGGAGCAGCTGATTCACACAGACTGAGGGAGGCGTTGCTTTCAGTTTGGAAAGCCGCCTTAGATCAGGGAAAGGTATGGCCTCAGACACACGCTGAGGAGATACTCGTGCCTCGCCGTCCAGAAGAGCTTCTCAAGCTTGGAGGACCAGTTCGCTCTTGCGCTCAGTCACGAATTTGAGGAATCACGTGCTGTCTTGATGGAGCCGGATGACGACGCTCCTTAAAACGATGGAAGGTTTCCTTATTAAAGCTGGCACCCGTGCCAGGGATCGGCCTTGGAGGCGCACATGAAGGTCCTTTGCCGGATTTCGCATCCTCACCTCTGCAAGGCTTGGATCTCTGAGATTCTGAAGCTCTGCCTAAAACAAGCGCCGGGCAGGTCATCGAATGCTTCGAGGAGGACGAGGAGCGACTGGTGATCTGCTTGAGACCCAAGGAAAGGAGAGGGGTCTCTCCTACTAGGGCCATGTAATTCAAGACAGGATGGCCGGGACAAGGCTAGGAAGGCCCGGCCGCATGGGAGTTTAGTCCGTCATATCTATCCGTGCGGCATGGGTTCTCTTCTTTGCAAGAAACCCGCCGAGGTGAGAAGCCTTCGAAGGAGAGGCTCGTCACTGGTGAGACTGGCGAGTCGGATCCCGATTCGCGATAGCACACCGTTGCCAGCTGCTGAACATCTCCATCCGGCAAATCTATGTCACAAGTCAGAATGCAAGGAGCACGTGAGTTTACTTGAGTACTTGGGCTGAATGTCGTCATGGCGTCGACTCACGGAATTGCATCACGACTGGACCAAGTCAGTGTTGCTTTGCATCCTATGCGGGTTTGCCCTGACGGAGCTTCAAGCTTGGATCGCTGAGGCCTTGGGGTCTTGATGAGACGTCGGTGGCCGAGTCTGTGAGAAAGAAAGGCAAGACACGAGATGGCACTAGGTGACTAGGCCCATATGCCACAGAGGTTAATTTAGTGCAGGGGCTGTCGGCAGCAACATGTTGAGGACTGGTGCAGATTCGCGGAAGAGTGAACGCATTGTGCGGAGCTCAGACACGAGGACGCTTTGATAGGCCGACATCACCCGATAGAAGCAAAAGCAAAAATATGCCTAAGCATGTAAGCAGGCAAGCTTGTAGAAAGGACCAGATGAGGAGATTGCCAGGTCGGTTCCCTCTCTAACTCGCGTAGGTTGCGGAGATGATGCGACAGATTCTGTCTGCCCTTGCACATGGGCATGCGAGAGGACTGCATGACACCACTCGTATCTTCCGATGCCTTTTACTGGTCCCCTAGCCGTCGTGCCGCAGGTGTTGTGCAAGTTTTCAGCTTCGAGAGGATGCGTGCACGCGATGATTACACCGGACAAGATCCGGGTGATGCAGCCGCAGCAAGCCTAGTGCGACTGGATTGAGGGTTCAGGTCCATCCGTGATAACCGAAGGGAGTGCGTGACGGAGTTTTCCCGTCCAACTCAGTGGTACCGATGACTTGTATCCTGCCTGCGGGCAATCTGCAAGTAATCTGGCTTCGTGAACTGAGCAATTATATTATTGACGGTGTATAGGAAGGGAAGGGTTGTGTGAACGTTGACATTCTTTTGGCTATTGTGTGCGTGGACGCAACGGAACTCACAATGCCTGGCCTTCGCGCCGTTAGAGCGAGGTCGTCGAAAAGCCAATCTTCGAAGTGCCGTCCCTAAATGCTAGTCGAGGAGGCTCAATTGGGCTTCTCATAGCCCCAGTGCTTGTCCCTGCCAGAGTGGGTCCCCCCTCCCGTGCGGAAACCATTTTGCTCAGGATTCCCCAGCTCAAGGTCATTGGCTTCGGCCTCGCATATGCCAGCTGCCCGGCGGACACTGCCTGGTCCTTCCAAGTTGCTCTGGCAAAGAGTGTATCCGCTTGCAGCGAGGCCTTGCTGCCTCCACTGGGCATCTTCTTACAGAAAGACCTCGTGAAGAAGGACAGCATGTCGTGACTTCTAGTCGCACCGTGGGAGTCTCCGAGTCGAAGCGCTGCTTGGATTCAGAACCCGGTGTGTCCCTGGCGAGGATCGCGACGTCGCTGCGATGACAGGCAGCTCCCCAGCCAGCACCCTGTCTTTGAGCTGCTGCGGGTACGAGGCCTCCCCTACACTGCTATGGAATCCATGCTGGTGGCCGCCTGAGGCTTCGTAGCGCTTCTTTGAACAGCGGACTCCTTTCCAGTGGCTTCTCTGCATTCCCGCCGAGTCCAAAGAAGTCTACCTGAACAACATCCGAAGCCTCCATGACTCAGGACCCCCCTCCCGAAAAGCTCAGTTGATGGAGTTTGTCTGGCCTGTGACATTTTTCAAGCGAGGACCGGCCCACGAGTCTGAAGCTGCAGCACAGGCCCTTGAGCCGTCCTGCAAATCGCACGGGCCAATCGCAAGTTCCAGTACTCCGACTGGAAATGAAGCAACTGAGTCTTTGCGAGTCGTACTCGGAGTAGGCCGTGCCTTGTCTACTCAGTCACGCTCTTGTCCTCCGCTTCGGATGGAGGCCTCTCCTCGCATCTCGGTGCTGGACGAGTCTGGGCCGGCGGCCCAATGCCAGCAGTGCGTCAAGACAGCGATCGGAACTCCTGTTGGTTGCCGCGTCCAGGGCACGAACTTCCAGCAATTCCGCACCCCGCTCCACAGATCTGCACCTGCGCCTTGTCACGAGTTGTTGAGCCGTTCGGTGACACATGGAAGCCCTTTGCAGAATCAGCGCAACGATCACGGCAAAGGCCAAGCTTACATAACTTACATAAGGCGACTTTAGGTATCCCCATTGGTTTTGAATCACGTCTGAGCATGAGCAGTTCTCTGGGAGTGGCTCCCTGAGTCACTCAGACGTATGGAGTCTCAGCACACTCAAGGATCGATGGGCAGCTCATGGGACGCCATCCTCCAGGTGCTGATAAGGCCCACGTGCTCGTGGATCACCACCACCTCAGTGTCGACGCAAGAATTGCTAGTAGATAGGCACTTCGGGTGTGTGAGAGAGGCATTCATGTGCTCCTCCGGTGATAGGCCGACGTCTGGGCAGTCGGGGCATTGGCCTACCGACTGCTGACCGGAGCAGAGTCCCAAGAGGTATTTTCTCAAGGCAAGTCCCAAAGCCCTAAAGCCGTGCCAGCAAACGGCGTGGCGTCATCTAAATCCTGGGGTCCTCGCCCTGTTTTGGGCGTCTCAGGTCGCTCCGTTCCTGCCGAACCTGAGCACCAAGCGAAGGGAGAAGAAAGAGGAGGGGAAGTTCAGTGCCGTCTTTAGGGTCTAGGGCTGGAGGGGCTTTTGGGGTGGCAGGGTTTCGTGGGACCCTTCAACTAAGGCTACCAGTTCGAGCCGAATGAGGGCCTGCCCTGGTCAGGATCTCCTGAACTTCATGCAGGAGGAGCCCATCAAGTTTCTCAAGTCGGCTTGGCCCTTAACTCGTAGTCTGCTTGTTTTTGCCAGATCCTGGCATCTTCGCATGTCTTCCGAGCTATGGTGTCAGGACTGGGCGAACCGCTCCTCAAAGTGCCTGGATGCCACGGCCTCAGATGAGTGTTACGTGATGTTACGTGCATGTGAGATAAACGCTTGGCAAAGCAACCTGCAGAACCCGGCTGCGCTGGCTGCTGCAGCATGAGAATCCCTGGACGGAGGCTGTTCGATGCATGTTGCGCGTGACACCCTCGCTGCGTCCCAGCGCTGCTGCAGGGGACTTAGTTTCAGGCTGCAAGGAGGGCCTCATAAATACCTTGCCCATAAGGAAGACCCAGTAGGCTATGCTAGATTGCAGGGTTTGCTTCAGAAAGAGGGTGTTTTGCAGCATGGTGTGTTCGATGCATTGACACTGGTGTCGGTATGCACTACCAAGCAGCTTGGTTGTCTTCGCCCACCGCCCGGGTCGAGCCCGCGAAGCTTCACCAGTCTTCTTTTTCAGAAGCCCCTTTTCCTAAGGATCTTCTTCGTCACCCTTGGTTGAAGCTCGGCCGCGAGCCGGTGCCGTATGTTCGGGCGGCGGCCTTGGTGGATCCAGGGGGTTCCCTTGTGTCTGTGAGTTGAGTCCGCGTTCGTTTGCGCAAGTCGTTTCATGGCCTTTGGTAATTTGCCACAGGTTCATCGGCTGTTCGCGAACGGGTTGAACTACCTGAAGGACCGACAGTCTGCAGATCGGCTTTCGATTTCAGTGCTTGTCCCACGTGGGGCCAAAGATTTGAACAAGCTTGCAACATCCCCTTATCCAGGAGACTCAGTTCAAGAAGTTGGTCATCCGCGTCATTGCCGAGCAGATGCCAGAAACCGGGCCCCACATGCAGCAGGTGCTGGTGTTGGGCGGTGGTGGGGCAGTGATGATCGACTGATATTTGAGCACTTCGCCTGTCACCCGCTTCCTTTCAGTGACTCCAGTTCTGTGTGCTTTCTGGTACGGTGGTGGCGGCCCCTTTGCTTCAGTCTTATCACCCAAAACCCTAAACCCCAAACCCTTAACACTTTTTGGGTAGTTCTCCAAATTTCAAATTAGGGCCCATTCTAGGTTCCAATATATAGTACGAAACCCTTATGTAAAAGGACCCTACAAGGGACCCTAGTTAGAGAGCTACGCATATGCCTGTTCTGCAGCAAGATGGCGACCCTTAGAAGGCTGGGATCTCGGCACAGTTGGAAACCGATCATCGAAGGAAGCCTGCCGAGAGCGGAAGTAGTCATGCCTACTTGAAGACCCCGCTCTACATTAACCTAATAATACTATAATACTTTAGCAATAGAATATCATGACACTGTGAACCGTAAACCCCTAATACGACCATACTACAGTACTATAAGACTGAGAAGGTATAATAACAGAACAAGACATTGTCTAATAACACAATAATATACTATTAGAATATCTAGAGCCAGAGATCCGTGACATGATCTGCAGGCTCAAAGCGTCTTTCGAGCTCTGGACAGAGACCGCGACTGCTTGTTGAGCCCGGCAGAGTTTCTCGAGGCCTGCCCGATCTGGATTTGTTTCTGCAGCGACCGAAATCTGTCCTCCGTCCCTTTAAGGATCTGTTAGGATAGGATCATTCAGCACACGAGCCGTCTCCTTTGCCTGGCATGGGCGTGGAACCGTGCCGTGACAGGGGCTACGCCTCTTCCCAGACTTGATGGAACGCCTTGGTGAGGCAAGGCGGAGATGAGTGTAAGTGTGTGTGTGTGTGGCGTGACAAGAAGCTTGTGGCCGAAGCATGTACCAGAGCAACTCAATCATGTGTTAGTGGGATGAATTATCTTGAACTATCATGAGCTATCTGCTCTTCCTTTCCTGACTTCGAAACTTCGATGCCGACGCCTGAAGCCGTGCGCGAAAACAGAGCTCTCAGGATCCAGAGAAGCTTTTCGAGGCCGCTGACCGCGATGGCTCGGGGCCGCCTCCCCAGACCATGCTGTACTATATATAATATGTATGTATGTATATGTATATATATACACAGTGTGTGTGTATATATATATATATGCTACCCCCCCTCATGTACCTACCTTTTTGTGTTCTTTAAATGCATTTTCCGTTTCAACCCCTTGCGAAGGCGTTAAAAC
>CAJNJA010102907.1:0-18069 GCA_905231915.1 Symbiodinium necroappetens
TTCAGGTGAGTTATTCCTAGGGTTCTACCTATGGGTCTTGGGTGGGTTTAAGGTTGAGGTATAGGTTGTTATGTTTTGGGGTGCTAGGGGGGGTGCATGGTTAGAAAATGGAAATGGTCATCACTAACTTATATTAGGGTCCCCTGTTTTCGGAAACCCCCATATTCGAGCCCACCCCACCCAAGACTAACACTCAGATCGAAGCCCAAGGTCAATTGAAGCAACAGTTGAGGAGAAGCTGCGGAAGCTGCCACCGCTCCCACCACATTCAAGATGCCAAACCCATTGCCTAGCATGTAGGCTTTATGGTTCAGGGTTTTACGACTGCCACGCGCGGGTAAACATGAAACACTTGAAGGGGTGGGGTGCAGGTGCACCCACCAGGCACTCGGAGAAGTCAGGCTGAACTGTGAGGAAACGTTTTAACCCAACTAGATCAGGAGCAACCTGGGAGGGGGTGTCCTCACTCGAGAAATGTTCTAGGGCATGTGCAAATACCAGCTTAACCAGTGCGGAAGGCGGCAGGCCTGGTTTGTGGTGACGATGTAGGGAAACTCTGTCATTTAGTGCTGTGCCGAAAGCTACATGATGTAATGGGCCTGTAGAGACTGGAGCAGAAGCCGAAACCTTTGAGGAAACAATATCTGTGATGGAGTGTGTGGCTGCCCTGCCTGCCGCCATACCTCCTGATTTGAGATATGGGATTAATGGGAGGACTTGATACATCCTGTCCTCAATTGTTGATAGAACCAGGGGTTTAGGGTTTAGGGCTTACAGCTACAGGTATAGGGCACAGTTTGGTACAGGGGGTGCTCAGATGGTTCTTTGTTCAAAACTCGAGTTCTCCGAGATGCCCACTGCACAGACTATACGCCCTACTAAACAGACATTACCCAAAACAGGACCAGTAATTTAGAGGTCCCCATATTGGTGTGAGTATTTTGGCACTATCCAGGTAAATCATAGCAACGCAGTTAGGGCGCCACTTGTGTGGCTCTTAGGCCGAAAGGTCAAAGGTTTAGGGCTTAGGGGTCTGGGATGTTCAGCCAATGTAGACGAAAAGGTTTGGATTTAGGGATGTGAAGTGAAGTGAATGGCACTTGCAAGGAAGGTAATTGACCCCCATACGAGCAACTTCTGCCAAGCTGTCGTCCAATCAAACAGCATTGATTATCAGTCTGAGCCCAGTAGACTTAAAAATGTAGCTTCTCATGGGGGCTTGGACCCTAGCAACCGTTTCCGCCTGCATCCGTTACAGTGCTTGGCCTGTTCCTTCAAGGTGCTTTTGTCACTGCTGAAACGTCTGCGCTTCAGTACATCGGGGGTATATTGGGGGCATATGAAGGGTGCATCATAGACTGTGTCTTGGGGTATATCAATCAACGAGATATTGGAGGGTTATTAGACGTATACTCGGGGTACATTAAGGATTTGTCCATGCATGTTGAAGCAAGAGTGTACCTTGCCTCACCCAAAATGGTCTTACGAAGAGAACGGTTCCACCGCCACATTGCCTCTTAGGCCTATTGCGCCTTATCGAACCTTGCACCCGCAAGACTCACCAAAAAAAGGCATGGAGCCAACTGCTTCCTTGAGCTAGCGGCCTCCCCCCAGTCGCCCTTCGCAGCCCTGCGTCCACGTTGTCTGCGAAGACGCCCACCCGCTGTGGGAGGCGCAGCTGCTCCTGGAGAACTACCCATAGGCTCCTTAGTAGTTCCTATTGGGGGGTACTTTATAGGAGTCTATGGGTAACTATGTACGCATGTGCCACTTCCCTCTTGACATGAACCCAAGACGCCTGCTACCCCATAATTTAGAACTGCAGCCACCATCCATGGAGGGACCCCCAATGTGACTTAAGGTCTATGCCTGTCAGCACGGGGTATTGGGCTGTCTGGGAGTTCTCCATCTACAATCCATCTACGGACCTGAAATGAACTTGAGGGGAAGCTTTTGTAAGGGAGATGATGTCTTTGAGGGGCCTTATGTTGAAGGGCAAGCAGGATGATAGTGCAAGGGTTCTGCAAAAAGTTTTGCTGTGAGTGCCCATGGGCTGAAACCTCTTTCAATTTTGAGTGTTCAAGTGCCAAGCTGGGACTAACAAGCGGCAAGAGAATTGTGGATATAGTTTGTGCACTTGTGGAACTGTCGGATGATGTGGACACGGGTGGTGTTCTTCATAGGCACTCCTGGACGGATTGCACAAACGGGCTATGGCCACTGGAGTGCTCATCATAGGCCGGCAGCCCCGGGCCGCACGAGTAGATGACATACAAGCCGCCTCGGTCACGACGGCGTCTGTCAGTCAAGGTCTGCCGGAGGGGATCGCAATGGTTCCCAGCGCTCGGACGACGGCAGCAGTCTGCCAGTAGGACCGCGAACAAGTTCTTGGCCGGCTCGGTAGCGCCAAATCGCGCTATGCCTGGAGGAGGTCTGCCTAAAACAGGTGGAAAGGGATGTCTACAGCGACTGACCGTTTAACATACCTTGCTTTCAGAAACCCCAACCTTCGCGCAGATGCACTTCCATAAGGTCGCGGCACAAGCAACTTGCATCGAAATGGGTCCCCATGTCATCATGAATCGCACTCTCTGGGGCCCACATCATCCTGCCGTCCACCTCCACGGCATGGCCAGAGTAGGAGATCATCAGCAATGCCTCTCAGTTTGTAGAGGGAGTGAATAGAGACCGGACTGGCTTAAATTCGTGCTCGGAAAACGGGGAGAACATTACTATAAGACTATAATCATGGGAAGCCCATGTAGGGAGGGACCCGTACTAGTATGATTTTGGCCAATCTCAACATGGTAGAATGAGAATGGCTAAAGTACTTCTCAGATCTCGAAACTTACACATCACCTCCCCAAACTAAAGCTTAACCTCACCCCTGCAAGACAGACGTCGCCCGTGCAGTCGAGATACGGTAGTGTCAAATGTCCTAATTACAGCAAGAGGGGTCGGGCTAAGAACGAGGAGACTACGCATAGTCATAAGAATCAGAATAATAATAATCATAATCATCATCATCATCATCATAGTAATTCGAGCAGAACATGGGGGGGACCTTCCTTGCTCTTGCTCCTAGCGTGTCCTGACGTCGCTTACTTGCAAAACCGCCAGCACGGAACTGCAAGTTCTATTGTTTCATAGAAATGATAGGAGATGGAAGTATCCAAGACCCAAACAAGCCACTACTGGCTCTTGTTAGGCCCCTAGCTTCTTGTCGCCCCGCCTAACCCTGTGATTGTCATGTTTGGTGCAGTGCAAACCCTTCGCCTTAGTTGTGCCAGCCACCTTTTGCACGGCTCTGCGCAAGCCGTTGTCGATGTCTGCCCGAGTAGAGGCCCGCACAGGAAGCACCTTGGAGAGGTATGAGTTACATTCATGACGCCGGGGTGCGCTGTAATACGGGCGCGGTATGACGCCTTTGTTCAACTTCCCCACTACACTCTGGTAAGGCTCCCGGTATTGAGAAGATGGTATGCGCCATCATAAAAGCCCATTACCCCGCACACAATGAACATGCCTCGTACAGTTGCTTGACCACGTTTTCATTCTTAAGCTTCCTCAATATTATACTGGCTCGGAGTTCATTCAGCTCTTGCTTTCATGGTGATTTCTGTGGGAGTGGTGGCATGAAACTCGTAAACAGCCTCGTGTACTCCTGGGCTCGCTTCAGGACCCACTACAGTAAGAATCATTTGCCTGGTCGCAGACTTTCTGCCATGGCGACAGATTAGCACAAATCAACCAAGGTTTTCCCAATCTGCTTTCAATAAATGCCCTCGTATGAACCCAGTATATGCCGAATACATTTGCAATACACCCCGAAGAAACCCGAGTATACCCCAAGTATATATCTGTAACTTAGCCTGTAATACTACATATGTGCTGGACATACTCCGCTGTCTCGACATCCTACCCCCGCCGAAGGACTTCAAGCTGACTTGGGGGTTCAATGGGGTACGTTCTATAGGCATGTGGGGGCGTGTTCGGTGCATACTTTAGGGGCGCATTAGGGGGGTATGGGAGGCTAAGGTGGGTTGATAAAAACGAAAATCCCTAGGCTCCAACCCCCACCTCGTCGTAGCCCATGCTCTGGCACTCCTGCGCCAAGACATCCGCATCTGCATGTGGTGTCGTCAGCCGTGAATAATACGCCGTGTCGTAGTAAGCCTCGCATGAAATGGCAAGCAGCACGCGGCGCGGATGGTCAATCAATGGGCTCACCGAAGCAACGTCGCCGCTCGGAAGAAGCAACGGGGAGACCAAGTTGTCCATGAAGCTCCTATAGCACAAGCGCAGGCGCTTGTAGCAGCGCCAGCACAGCACAAGCAGGAGTACGACTGCTGCAACCGATGAGGCCACAGCAATGACAGCCATGTGCGTCTGCTGCCGGTGGTATTCTGCGCACTCAGACTCAGACTGGCGACATGATCCGGCCTCCTTGCCTTCTGATAGGCAGCAAATGCTTTTCCCGCTGTGCGATGCACAATCAATCCCTTGCTGGTCTGTCACGCGGCAAGGTGAGTAACGTGCGCTACAATCAGCAACGCTGAGCTGGCATGGGTCATGTGCAGATGGACTGCCCTCACGCAGGCAGCAAACAAACTTGTCTAGCGAGCTGCACAGCACGCCCCTGCCCGTGCCAGTACATGGGGCGTAAGCTACACATGAGTTTCTCTGACAGACTGCATGGGGATCACGGCTGACATTCTTGTTGTGGGTGACCTTGGTGCTTGGCAACAAACAGCAAGGCTCATCTTGGCCAGGCGAAGAGCAGTCCACCCCGTCACCGTGCAAGCAGCAGCGCGCGCCATTCTGACGATCCTGTGTCGCTCCCTTCGGCAAGCAGCACGGATGCCGCTTAGGAGCCGACCCCTGCAGCGACAGCTTCCAGCTTGTGCCACACTGCGTCGGCCATCCGTGGTCGCTAGGCACGCAGCAACCGTCTCCGCAGATGACTGGAAATACCTTGTGTTCTCCATATCGAACTGCCTCGCAACACTCCCACTTGCAGTCTCCACTGTGCCTGCCACCGGTGCGGCATTTGTAGATCTCCGGGCTGGGGACTTCAGACGGGTTGCAGCAACAGCCCAGCTTGAAGCGGTTGGCCTTGAAGCACTGCTTGCCTTCCTTCACACACCGAGTCTGGCAATCCGAGCTGTTGCATTGGGCGGCGCCCGGGCCACTGCATGTGTCGCAGTGGGGAGCGTGCCGGAAATCATCCTAGGTCATGCTGGCGCACTAGTTCCTTGGGGTATATAGGGGCATAATTGGCGACATGGGGGTAAAGTGGGGTCTAGCCATCGAATATTTGTAGATTGTTTTAGATCGCGTTAGGTAAGGCACCAGGGTCGAAGATCTGCCAGAGACAATCCTGATGTGCTGCAAAAAAGTCGACCTAAAACTTTGACGCAAACACAACCCCAAGGCGCAGGAAACGGAAAGGACTTTGACGCAGCTCCAGGCAGGAAGAAGCCAAGGATCAAGAGTTGCAGGACCATGGCGCTGGAATGCTGAAACGAACTTGAGCCGGCGGGTGCTTGCGGAAGCACATTTAGGTTGCCCCAATGTACCCCAAAATACTCCACAAATCCAAAAAAACTGAATCAATAAGACTGAAATATTCTATATCTGTAACCACATTATACCAAAATGCTAGCATCGCAGCCCAGTATAACCCATTCCACCGCAATACTTATCCCAACGCATGCCAATAACCAAATATCCAAAATGTAGTTATGATCGTCATCTCATCCTTAGTCATCGTAGTAGTAGTGATAATGGTGTTTGTAATGGTAGTTTAGTTGTGCAGTAGCAGAACTAGCCCGGTCGCGAAGCTCAGAATCTGGCAGAAGCTCCGATCGCGGGCAGCGAACCTCTCACTGTCTGAACCCAGGAAGGAAACCCAATTCGGAGGGTTGAGGGTTTCGGGTTTAGGGGGTTTCGGGCTTAAGGTTTAGGGGGCTTAGGGTTTAGGGGGCTGAGGGCTTAATTAAGGCTTATAGGGTCCCTTAACCCGAAACCTCAAGCAGGGGCCCAACAGCATATCCTACTTGTCCAGTATCATGGGTAACTAAAGGGTAATCTGTGGGATTATAGTACCACAACAAGGTTAAAGGTTACCTACCCTACTACTATGATACAGAGGTCCTCATCATTGCTCAAAGTCTACTGCAATGCCTGCGGCGAATTAGTCGGCAGTCTAGCAAGCCATGTCGGGAAGCACTAGGTCACTAGGTCTTGCGGATTGTGCTTTCGGGGTTCAGGGCTTATATGGCTTATAGGGTTTAGGGCTTAAGGTTTTCAGTTTAGAATTACAGGTTTAGGGTCCAGAGTTTAGGGCTTTTTGGGCTAGGGTATGAAGTGTTTTGCGTTTTGGACTTCGAGTCTACGGGCCGGTTGCAGGGTTTGCAGGGCTTTGGCTAGGGGCTCCGATCTTTTTATAAGGCCGGTCTCAAACCGGTTTAGGGTTTGGGGTTTAGGGTTTGCAATTTTTACAGCTCCTGAACTTGTGCACCAATTCCGGGACCACACCCTGTGGTGTGGCTATCAGAACTCGCTGCAAAGAACATGTGTTGCCCCTGCAGCTGCCAGCACCGCTTGGGTTGTCTTTGTCACTCAGTGTGTCACTGACTAAAGGCATCAGCAAGGGTGTTGACAATTAGACTGGGGTGTGTATACGCTTCTTACATGCTTCTTACATCTGTTGCTGGTTTTGCAGGGTTTAGTTCTGGGGCCAGGATAATTAGAGGGTGTTGGGATATGTTGAAGTTTGCGGGAGTAGTCGGGGATCTGATGCCACTTGGCAACCGCCCGAATCATAAGTAAGACGATGCCCTAGTAGTCCATATAACCCTATGGTCGGTTAGGTAAACCTGAACAACAAGTGCACTCTGCGGAACAATTATGAAACAACACAACACCGAAACGGTGCACAAACCTCGATTTCCCACTGGTACGCCACGCACTGGCGAAGGTGGAACACTCAACCCGGAAAACCAAATCTGCACTCCAGTAAACCCCCAAGTTACCTTAGGGAGATCTTCCTGACTCTCGTCCACTGCCTCTTGAAGAGTCAACCTACGGATCCCTGCAAAAAACGCCGGAACCCTTCTTCCAAAGCCCAAAACACTGGAAGCCCAGGGACACACACTCTTAACTCCTTCATGCTCTGCGGGCCGCACCTTCGGTGGGAAACCTTGAAGAAAGCCACCTCCATGTCAGCATCATGGGATTGGCGTTGAAGAACTTCCTATCATGTGAAAGGTCAGTACAGTGTGAACATGCTAGGAAAGAAAGAACATATTCTTCTGGGAGCTTGCAGGGTATAGTTTTTTTGGCGGACTTCTCTGGGATCTAAGGCTCCGTTTGCCTCAACAATCTGCCACTGGGTTACAAAATATGTGCCTTGTAAATAACCTACTGTCCAACTAACTGGAGCCCTGGTGTGTCTCCAAAGGGGTTTTCCGAAAATAGGGGACCCTAATAATATACTACCCTAAACAGTAGGATCCTGGTTATGAGAGCCCCAAGATAAGGTACCCTAAACTCCCATAGATCAGGCTCAATCCCGTCCTTGGGGGGCACCCTCGGTTGTCTGCATTCTCTAGGAGACACCCTAAACCCTAAAGCCCTGAACCCTCAACCCTAACCGCCCCAACCCCAAACCCCCAAGCCAGCCTTGTGAAGCCCTTGATGAAACCCATCTAGAGCAGAAGACAGAAGATGGGAACATCCTTATCCTCCATGGAACATGGCAAAATGCAGGCAGCGCGGGCTAAACTCAGGTAGGGGAGAGGGAGTCCTAGCACTAATTATCCTTCGACAAACCCTCATGCTGCAGGTGTTTGCTTGCTGTTCCGTTGCCCTAGATGATAGGATACAAAATGCAGAACTGTGCAATCGCGTGTTGTTTTGCAAAACTGCGGATACTGAAGACTAGGCGGGTTTCTTGAATCACTGATGCAGCGATTGAAAAGCTTCAACATTGTTAGTTAGGAATCAACAAAACTAACGTCGTGAGTCTTGGCCGCGCCTTCGGCGCCGGCCAAGACCTCTAAAATAAAAAACGTGTCGCTCTCGGCAGGGGTCTCGGTCTCTTGACCTCGATCAGCCACGATATTTATAACTGGGAACCCAACCAAACCTGACGTCGTGAGACCTGGACGCGCCTTCTGCGTCGGCCAAGACCTCTCAAATGAAAAACGTGTCACTCTCGGCAAAGGTCTCGGTGTCTTGCTGGCCTTTAGTAGAACAGACCTCGATCAACCACGATGGCGCCAGCATCTGGCGTGCCAGATCGGATGCCGTGCTCTTGCGGTAATTTTGGATGTCTACTCGGGCTCGAGCTGACAGCAGGGAGGACACAGAATCCAGAGAACCACTCAGAATGCTGAACATCAGCGGCGTAGCATCGCAATGATGATAAGCTAGCAGAGTCAGTCTGGAAGGGCTTACCCGATGCCTCACACCCATGACATTCATCAGAAGCCACCACCCGGGCTCGCGGATATGCACTCGGAACTGTTCATTCACATTTGCCCGAGCCTCGAGCAAATCGGAAACGACGTTGGCAGCGCCACCTCCAGCGAGCATAAGTGCGATGTGTAGGCAATGTCGCAAACTCAAACCTGGATTCAGAGTGAGCATCTCCTTCATGGCATACCGACTTGCGCATGCACACGAGACTATAAAAGGGCTCATTTGTGGAATGCACTGCTGATTCACGTTGGCACGAGCACGGCAGAGTAGACGTACTGCGTGTGGATTGTCCCCGGCACATGCGATATGGAGAGCATTGCCACCATAAGAATCCTTGTAGTTCACGTGGGCCCTGGCGCACAGAAGCAGCTCGACAGCTTCATTGTTGCGAAGAAAGGCAGCCACTCCCAGAGCCGTCAGCTTGGCAGGAAGATTGGCTTCTGTTGCGGGCTTTGTCGTAGCCTGGTTGATATCCACCTTTCGGTCAAGAAGCGCTTCCAGCACAACGACGTTGTTGCTCATCGCTGCAAAGCAAATGGGCGGCCACCCTGCATCATCCCGCTCGAAGATGCTCCTGGCGGCACCAATCGAGGACAAGCATGGAGCCGTGACTTTCACAAGTTTAGGGGCTGAGCATCTTGGGTTTCTACGCTCCTGAGGCCGTTCTGATGCAGGAAATGTTCCAGCATGAAGCCCTTGCAGTCAACACTCGGGTCGGTCTCAGTGTGGAATCCCGGAACAAGGCCGTCAATGGGCTCCACGTCAAGGGAACGGAAATACTGCGCCGTTTGTGCGTTCAGAAGGAATCGGTAGTTGTGAAACTGTCGATGCTCGAGGTAATAGAAAAGCTTGGACCAAACCATCTGAGTAACAATACGACCGATCCACACTCGGTCACCATCAAGCGTAAACTCTCCTTCACCAGGTGCATCCCTCATGCTTAGTCCTTTCCACAGCAGCGTCTGGTGCGCGGCGCTCTCCACAATGATGACGTAGCCACCTCTGTGGGTGGAGAGTTCGCGTGCAACTCTCTCTGTGCGACACCACCTGGACTGGGTTGCGGGATAAAGAACCGGCAAAACTTAGGCCTGGGCCCGCACAGGTGTATCGTCAAAGGCAAAATCTAAACATGCAAGTGCAACTCAGCTACCCCCTTTCGCCCCAAGTGGCATGGCTCAAAGTCCGCTTCTGATCTCTGTGCTCCAAAGCCGGGCATAGCACGACAAAGAACTCGCATCTTGCCACATATGTTGGGATGCTTTGAATGGCTGTCTGACGGCCCTGAGATGCTCGTTGATCGTGGCTTTGTGGGATGCTAAAGTAGTCATACCAAATGTGGAGATGGCCGGATGCGAAGTCGCCGGGTGGAGGGCATCTTCTTCGACCATAAATGATTTCTGACAACAAAGCTTCAGAAATTGAGCTGGTTCCGGCAACGATATTCCTTAGCGTATCCTGCAGAACTTTCAGCTGCTGGAAGTCTGGGTCAGGATGGGTGTCACTCAGCCACTGGTGCGACACGAACATTGCCTTTCCCAGGCTCTCATCAAACTCTGAAAGCACACCGGCGTCTGTGAGCTCCTCGTGCGTCTTGACTTCTGTCATCTGCAAGAAAGCATCGGCAGGTACCGTGTACATCACAAAGGTGTGGCTGCCTAAGCTTGAGACACGCCCCTTCCGTGTCGAAGCCCTTCTATGCCCTATAATACAGTTACTAGTCACTACCCAGTAGGCTCCTTTGACGATACAGCATCTTCCACAACCCTGAGCGCTAAGTCGGACAAGTCGCCTGAAATACTGTCTCGATGCTTTTGCAGCGCCGACGCAAACTGCACAAGAGACGCGCTATCCATGGCAATTTGGAAAACAGCCTAGTGGCTACTCCGGAAAGGTTGAAACACTCGGCAGCGGGTCATAGGCTGCACTGGCGGAGCAATCTTACAACAAGGGAAGCGATGCCGGGGTGCTGTGCAAAATCCAGAGCAAACCAATATGGAGCAATGACATTCTGTTCTCCAGGACGAGCATTGTCTTCATGGCGCAGAGAGCCCCTAAACCCTAAACCCCTCAACCCCTAAAAACCCCAAAAGCCCTAAACCCTAAACCCTAAAGAGCCCCCGCCGACGGTTCGAATCTCAACAGGTAAATCAAGCGTCCGCCTTTCACAGAGGGACGCTTGGGCCCCCAAGGGCGGGTCGGCGGCCTCCAAGAAGCTCTTGACCTCATTTGGGGCTAAATTTAGGGCTTCTGGGTTGAAAGAGTTTAGACCGTAGGGTTTAGGGTTCCTGAGGGTTTAGAACAGGATTTAGGAGAGTTCTTTATTGGAGCCTACATAATGCTGACTACCCTTGTTCCAAGCAGCTGAAAGTGCTTACGAGGCAACAGTGCTGGAACCACTTTTTGTACAAGCACTCCAAGCCAGTACTCGTGTAAAGCTATTAGCATTCAGCTCACATGTTACTTTGCGTGTTCGAGAGAAACCAAGAGGCGCCCAGCGATTTGCCACGGAAATTCGGGGATACAGAGGCAAGAGCTATCCTCTATCCAGGGCTGCGGGCTGAAGTAAATCTTGTGCATCTTTAAAACCCTAAACCGTGGCCGGCCTTATCGTGCACGCCACGGTGTAGTACGGATCTGCAGACAGTTCTGCCTCGCGAAGCGCTTTTCTTCCGGAACTTCACGGCCCGAGGTTTTGTCGCCTGCTTCGGGTTGAGGGTTTGGCTGTAGGGTTTGGGGTTGTGGGAGGGGGCTGGGGAGCCGGGAGTGTGGCTCAATCCGGAATATACTTGGACGTGCTAGAAACATCCAGATGCTAAGCTCCTACCCTACAAGACAAGGGGCAAGAAGGAAGCTGGAGGGCTTCATGAGCATCATTCTTTTCTGACGGGGCATTGGCACTGAACCATGGCTGCAGACTTGCAGTCGTTCTCAAGAAGCTTGAGCTTTACTTGCTCTACTTGTCAGTTTTCGCCTGATTGGGCGCTGAGAAATCGGGTCTTCGTAAACTTTACGGACCACAAATTCATGGTCAGGGTTTCCCTAAACCCTAATTAAACCCTAAACCCCAAAAAATCGTGTGTCCTGTCACAAATTCATGTTCAGGGACTCCCGAAAGGTCTGGGCCCTGGCTCTGTCATGGTAGTATGTTCACATTTTGTGGCACCCGGACCCCCAAAGTATGTAGAATAATAGTCTTTTTATAGGTTTTGGGCCACTATTTTACCTACTTTGGGGGGGTTTAGGAATATATGATATAGCCATTGCCAGAAAGCATCCAATACATCTACTATATGCACATGTACCTTCTGTGTGTGACGGGGAAGGCGAACTCCAAGAAACAGCCACGAGCCTCAGCTGCTGCGGACTGGAACCACACCTGTCCCAGCGGTTTCTTGACCGAGAGAAATAAGTTTCACCGCAACACCGGCATCATAAACCTGAAACCCTTTAAGATGCGAGGCCACAGAAGATTGAGTAGCGTTTTTGGGGACATCATGAATCATGAATAGAATTACACACGTCACGGGACTTTCATGGGATCCATTGCTCATTGCTCCAGTCCTCTCCATTACCCTGACCCTTAGCATCAAAATAGAACAAAGGCCTTATATAATAGGGTCTTTGGGCCCAAAAGCCTCAAAATATGAGTCCTTTGAGGGCAAAGGTGAAGCATGGACTGCGATTATCTCTAAGAAATCGACGCATCAAGACGGCGTCAAGCCGAGCACAACGTGGAGCACAGTGGAAACCAATGGTCTCCCAGAAAAAGGGCCATGACAGTGGGAGTAACCTTGCAGATGAAGATGAAGGAGATTCGATCGTCGCTGTTGTCGTCGGCGTAGTACAGTAGTAGGAGTTGGAGTCGGAATCGGAATAGGAGCAAGAGTAGGAGTAGGAGTAAGAGCAGGAGTAGGAGTATGAATAAGAGTAGCAGCAGCCGCAGCAGAAGCAGCAGCAAGAAATCAAATCCTGAATCCGAACTCCAAAACCTGAAAACATTGAAAAACCAGGGCCTTCACCTCTAGAAAAAACCCACAAAAAGCCTCAAACTCTAAGCCGTAGTTCTCAGANNCCCCCCCCCCCCCCCCCTCCGACCCCCTCTGTCCAAACCAGCCGCAACCCGCCTGGTAGTCAAACCGGCCCGGGTTCTTTCGCATGCTCTCCCTTCCGGGCGTTTTGAGGGGGGGGAGTTTAAGGTCTTCTGCCAGACAGCGGTTTAGCGTGCGAGCTTCTCCGGAGCCGGCTCGCCAAAGTTAAGGGCGACGACTCATAGTGCCCCGAAAGCCCCGAATAGAAGAACATGTATTTCGGTGCAAGGACCCCTGTGACAAGGACGGAGACCTCCGCACAGGTGTTCGGATCACGACGGCTCGACGCCGCTAATGCAGCAATACATGTAGTCGGATGAACTATCTCAGGTACTTCGGCGAAGTTCAGTCATGGTGGACCGAAACACAGCGACATGAACCCGGTCTCGTGCGGCACATATGTTCAATCTCAAACCTTTGTAGTTGCACTCCCAAAGAGCCCCGAAACCCGAACAACTCTCTCCCAAATCCCACACCTCCCACATCCCTGGCGACCGCACCAGGGGTTCTTGGCCGGATTGTTCGGAAAGAAGGGCGTGCAAACCGATGCCACCGCGCGAACGCGGTCGGGAAATTGCCTCGCAGCTGCTGCTAACAGGGGAGCAAGTGTCGAGTCTAAGGGCTGACTAAAAAGGGTCGACATACAGAGACTGCGCAATAAAGTCGATTTGTTTTGGGGGAAGAATAAGGAACTCGAAAACCTAAAGTGCTGTCGACAAGTAGATGCTCCGTAAAACACAAACTTCCAAAGCAAAGGCTCGATCTAGTCCTCACAGGAAAATGTGTATTAAGTGCAGTATCTATGGCCCACAATTCCGTTAGCTTCAGTCCCCAGCCACAAGCCCTACACCCAGAAATCATGTCCTGTTCACCCCCCAACACCCTGAATCCTGAGGGACGGCAACACATGGGATGAATCCAAGTGACTGCGCCATGTTCCACACCAGGGTGCCGCCCCAGTCATGCCCAAGAAGCACGACGCCTCAGGTTCAAAGGAGCCCGAAAATACGATTTAGGGACCGGGTTTCGACCCTAAACCCAAAACTTTAACCCTAAACCCTACGTTAGGGTGTGAGGCTTCAGGGTCCAACGCCCAACCGTTGAAGTCCCACAGATCCACCCCACGCTTAGTGCATTGCCAGGTACTGGCCAGGCCCAGTGCATCCAACAAAGCGCACATGTCGCCGCAAAGCTCCTGCCGTGAATGCAGGCCCGGATCCTCTAAGGGGCGATAAGGGCTACTATAAAGCTTACTGTCAGGTTAGGGTTTAGGGTTTATAGTTTATAGTTTAGGGTTACTTTAAGGGCTATACATTTAAGGGCTTTATTCTACTTTAGTGCCTTCGTGGCCCTAAAGCCTAAACCCCTAAACCCCTAAGCCCTAAACCCTAAGTGTGAAGGGTGACGAGGGTTGACATTGGTGAGGGGTGGGCATCTGAGAGGTTCCCTCAAGGTCCGATGGGCATTCTAGCGGGGTCTACAGAGGTTTGGGGTTTAGGGGTTTAGGGTCTAGGGTTTAGGGGTTTAGGGTTTGAGTGGCATTCTAGCGGGGTCTACGGTGTTTCTCTATAGGCTTCCGCGTTTTTGTTGATCCTGGGGTTGGGTTTGGGGTTTGGGATCACGCTGTGGGGATTTCTTGTCTTCAACAACTCGAGGCTTGCACTAACCATGCTCTCTCGGGGTTGGTGCTTCCTCGATACTCGAGTGCTCTCTCGCTTGTCTGTTTGCTGCTCGCATGTGTGCGTGGACCACCACCACCACCACCACCAGCACCACCAGCACCACCACCACCACCACCACCACCACCACCGACTAACGACAACAAAACACAACAAGAAGAACGACAACGACGACAACCAAAGGAAAGAGACACCACCATCACCTCCGCCGCCAGCAGCAGCGGCAGCAGGAGCAGAAGCAGCAGCAGCAGCAGCAGCAGCAGCAGCCGCGGCGGCAGCAGCAGCAACAGCAGCAGCAACAGGCAGAAGATGCAGCAATTCTCACAAAATGTGGGGGCAACAACAATGTTAGTACTCCTGGCGCAGCTGCATGTCAAGCACCCACTCAACTGAAGTAAACCTTGTTGAAAAGTTGGTTCGAAGACTTAGGATCACGCTCTGAGCCATCACTGATTTTCCCTCACCAGCGTGTCAAACTTGGCACGATTCTGGTTTCTCGTCAAGGAGTTGAAATCAGGTTACAACTACAGGCAAGTATCCCGAATACCATGCTGTCTCTTCTGCAGTCAGTGGCTCATTAAAGTTCCTTTCCAAGTTAAACTCATCCCTAAGACCCTCGTAACATCGAATGAAGGCCTTGCTAAATTCAACATGTTCCGCCTTCTCAAACGGTTTAGCGCTTGGGGCTTTAGGGACTATAGGGATTAGGGATGAGGGCTTGAACCCCCCTCGATGCGAGAGACCTCCTGGCAGTATTTCGCTTCATTTACCAGGGGCGCCGAGGTCTCTCCGTAACCTGAGCTCTTCTGAGAAAGAAAAGGGTTCAGGGTTTAAGGTTTATAAGGATTAGGGTTTTGGGTTTATATATGGTTCAGGGTCTATAAGGTTTGGGGTGTTGGGGTGTAGGAGCTTTAGGATTTGGGGTTTATAAGGTTTAAGGTTGGTTTAGAACGTTTAGGGTTTAGGGGTTTGAGGCCCTTCATTGAAGCGAAATGTTAAGTAAGACAACCCTTACTTGTTCGTGTAGGTCAGTGTAGGTCCTTAACGCATATGATTGTACCATTACAAGGAAGTTCGACTAATTGCTATCTAGCCCTACACCACTAAACTTTACCTAAATTTGAAGCTCCCCAAACACCCCAAACCCTAGGCAAAAAAGTCTTAAATCCTTAACCTTTACCTAAACCCTATAATCATAAATCCGAAAACCTAAAGCTCTACGCTCCCAAAACAAGAGCCCAGTAGCCGCGCTGGTCTGGGACAATGACATGCCAGCCTCGAGCAGGGTGAGATTGAGGGATTTTCCTAAAACCGACCAGTTTAGGGTTTAGGTAGGGTTTAGGGTTTAGGGTTTAGGGTTTAGGGGTTAGGGGTTTAGGGTTTAGGGTTTAGGGTTTAGGACCCTAGGAAACCTATCTTTTTCGGGGCTCCTTCATGTGTAATAAGTCCTGAAAAAGGGTGGGTTTGGGCTTAGAGTAAACTCTAAATGCCGGGCTTTCCGGTGCTGCGGTTGATGATATAAACCCTGAATTACCCATAATAAGGAATATACCACAATTCCCATAGTTTAGGATTCTTTAGGTGATGCAGGTTTTATATCATCAACCGACCCTAAACCCTAAGCCCTAAACCCTGAACCCTGAACCCTAAACCCTAAACCCTATAAGCCCTAAGCCCTAAACCCTATAAGTATACCACCATTCCCATAGTTTAGGGTTCTTTATAGGTGATTCAGGATTTATATCATCAACCGTAGGAGTCAGCCTTCGGGCTTCCTTGCAAACCTAGGCCCTAGCGACCCTCACCTTGAGTCCCCCAACCCTTGTCCGAAACACGCAACACTAAATCCTAGAGGGTTTAGGGTTCTAAGGTTTAAGGGTTTTAGGGTTTAGGGTTTCAGGGTTTTAAGGGCTTAAGGGTTTTAGGGTTTGGGGTTTCTAGACCCTTGTGGTTGGTTATTCGGGTTTGAGCCCTCAAACCTGCATCTCAGGAATAGTTTGGCTGTTGGTACCTTTTGCCCTCAATCCGAAACTTCAGTTTCCTCAATCATCCCCAGACCGTCCAAACTTTGAGACCATCAGTTACATCGCAAGCCCTACATTCTTCTTCTAACTCGCCATGGAACCGCAAAAATGGTATCTTTTCGACTCGAGTCCGTTTCTAAAGCATTCCATGCTAGTCTTCGGGAGGGCGCTAAGAGCAGCGATTGCACTGTCCCCAAGAAAGCGCTTTAAGGCTTGGGACCTGGAAACGGCACAGGGTTGAGTGGTCCAGTTTCGTGCTTCGGTTGATTTAGAGGAAACTACAGGTGGGGAGTATATAGGACTTCTATAAGGCTCCTATAAGGTATATAGACCTTCTATAAGGCTCCTATAACGGTAAATGAGAGTAATAAGGGCCCTTGGTGAAACATTGAACGACTGTCCCTCCAAAGCCACCGCGAGTTTCGTTCAACCCCCAAAGCTCAGCAGCTCAGATACTGTACGGAGATGTACGAAGGAACTCTGCTAGTATAGTTAAAAAGGAACCCTAAGGAATAATATTGACAATTATTTAATTTGGCCACTATAGTACACTGTTTCTGAAATCCAAAAAAACCTAGTCCACTGTGAATCTACCTCAGGAATCCCCGGTTGCTTCGAACAGCCTCCCTGCAACCCACAAAAGGAGCCCCTTGTAGACTACTCGTGGGCGACACCTGGCAGCTTCGGAACATACCAAGCCGCAAGAACCAGTGATCTGACCACATGAAAGGCTTAAGCTGACTGGTTCTTAGTAGAGAATGGAGGAATGGGTTTTTGGGACTACTATAGGGGACCTTAAGGGGCTATCATAGGGATCCATTCCCCCATTCCCTACTAAGAACCAAGGGGTAAGTGTAGGATCGTACAAGGACGTGCTACAAGCACACCAAAGGAGGTAAATTCGAAGAGTACTCTTATCAAACCCAAAGGAACCTACCCTGAACCCGAAGCCCAAATCCAAACCCCTCAACCCGGAAACCCCTACACCCGAAACCCCTTTGACTCAAAACCTCGAAACCCCTAAATCCTAAAACCTCAAAGCCCAAATCCTAAACCCTAAAGCCTAAACCCGAAGCCCAAAGCCCAAGCCTCCGAATCCCCTAAACATTGGCCCAGCTGCCCTTGGAAGCCAAGGCCCGAATCTGGTGCCGAAAGCCGAACCTCGATCTGGCGCTGGGGGATCCGGGTTTAGGGGTTTAGGGGTTTAGGGGTTTGGGGTTTGGGGTTTGGGGTTTGGGGTTTGGGGTTTAGGGTTTAGGGGTTTAGGGTTTCTATGATGGTGATCCCTTTAGAGGAACCCTTGAAGGCTGCTCCTTTAGGGGTTCCTTGAAGGGCTCTCATAAGGAGTCTTTGGTGCTTTTAGGAGGGCTTAGGGGGTTTCTAAGGCTTTTATTTCGGTGTCTTGGAGGCCTGGGCCTTTTTTGGGGGGAGTTTAGGGTATCTAGGGCTTCTGTAAGGCTGCTAGAAGGTATCCAGACCTTCTATCAGGCTTCTATATAACGGGAGCTAACCACCTGGAAATGTCCTAGACTCCTTGGACTGGAATAAAAAATATCGCCCAAGACTCCCGTAGTTGATAAGCTGCATAAAGTCCTTTGTGTCGTAAGAGCCATCGTAACCGAGCAAACGGGTAAGCCGGGTAAGGGTGAGAGGTTACTACTGTGGAGCTGGTGACTTTGGAACCTCTGGGCTGTCCTGCCCGCCCTATGCAACGATATTTTGGAAACACCCCAAGAAACCCACCCTAAACCCTAAACCCTAAACCCTAAAAACCCCAAACCCTAAAAGCCC
>CAJNJA010102918.1:0-46372 GCA_905231915.1 Symbiodinium necroappetens
CGAGGTAGCTGCGTCACTTTCTCGCATGCGGAAAAGTCCGAAGAAAAAAAACAAACATCAATATGGCTTGCGTAGAGATGTGGTCACAAGCGTCTACGGCATCAGTGGAAGCCGAGTGAATTTACGCCAGAGAATGTCGCAAGGCGAAGGCTGTGAGCACCATGTATGGGATCCCCCGCAGTTATTCCAGAAGTGCTTTAGAGGTTTCCCCGTGCATTTCGGGAGCAAAAAATATCGCTCCGTCTCAGGATGCCATAGAACGTGGAACTCTTGTAGCTCCTGCAACATCTGACTGCCTACGTGTTGCCTTCAACGGTCAGACTGGCAAATCCGACCACATCCTTTTCAGCAGCTTCCTTCAATTTCGTCTCGATGGCATCCTTTGGCATTCCTTTCCTCGGCTTTTAAAGCGCAAAGCAAGTTCAAGACACATCTCCCACACAGCCCCGACAACACTTCACAAAACTGGATTAAAGAAGGTGCNNACATCTCCGGCGCGGTAGTCGCCTCAATTGAAAAAGCAGGTGCCATCGAGAACGGCAGCGAAAGGAGAAGCGGATGAATTGAAACTCGGCTTACGTGCTGGTCAGGCACACTCTTTCACGATTGGTTGGATTTTGCGCCAGTCATCCGCACCCGTTAAACTCTGCCGATTTCTTCGCCTCATTTTTTGTCGCGGGTCGATGCACCATGATGATCATGATGCACATGTAGGAGGGGAGCAGGGCGACCCACTCATGCCCGCCTTGTATGCGCTTGCACACCAGCCCGCCCTTCGGGACGTCCAGTCCTAATTCCGAAAACGCTTGCTTGGTCGACACTTCGTTGTTGCGTACTTACGTTGTCGCGTGGGAGCTTGTGTGCAGCGGCAGTCTCCTTACCCGCCCATGGCTGACCTGCAAGCCGCTTGGCTTCTCAGGCTTTGCGGACCTGCCGCTGCCCACAACAGCCGTGCGCGCCTCCCACCTCGCTTGGCCTGCGAGCAGTCTTCGCTGACGCTGGCAACGCGGAGCTGCCCACGCTTGTTGTGATGAGCACGCGCTTGAGACGCATGTTTCTGACCTTTCCCTTGCGTCCTGCGCCTTGTTGCTTTCCCGTGGTCCAATAAGACCATGGTGGTTCGAGTTTCCGCTGGGCGACCGCATGCCGACGGCAGTAGCACCTTGTTGCAGGTGCACAAGGTCTCTGCTCTCCGATGTTCTCATGACATCATCCAGTGGGAGTCGCGCTATCACTGCTGATAGAAGAATGTGGAGTACCGGTTACGCTGCAAAGTCAGTAGGCGAGTATGGCCGAAAAATGTCACGTTCCCTCGGGCCTGCTTTCCAGAGCTATGTGGATGGATGTATTGACATACTTTTCGCGGAAGGCATGCAAGCTGAAACACTGTTGAAGCTGAGCCTCTTTGCATCATCCATATGAAAATAACCGGCCTGTGCCATCCCAAGTCGACGATCACGGCGGAAATCATGCTTCCACGACAAGCGCTGGATTGAACAAAACGGCTCCAATGACCAATAAGGCTGCAGCGCAATTAGCGAGCGCTGTTGCGTGCCTCTGCACTAGGTTTCGCGAACAATCTGTTAACAGAACCGCCATTGCGATTTTGCATATAGTGCGGTGCATGACTTCATTGGCTTCCGCTGGCCTGTATCCAGCCTGCCGCGCAACGTCCGAGAACTTAGCTTCAAAGGTTCTTAACAACTCGTTTGCAAGGCTTCAAGCAGTCAAGCAACAAACAGAGTTGTTGGTCTAGTTTCCGGCCCACTTTGTAGTTGTAACACATTTGGGGGTGTTTCTTGCTTCGGAGTTGCACGAAAGTGTAGCATTGTAGCCGGGAGTGATCAATCGCTTCTGGAAGGGTGCCACAGTGTAAACAATAGCATCCGCAGCGCGGGTTCCAGCAGCACGGCTTTTGCATGGCGCCCTGTGTGTTGGGAAAGGCGGCGGCAAGATTTTGTTGCAGGTGTACGGAGAACTTGCGTGACAGCACATACGAGTGTGTCAGGCATGGATCGTCACCGCCCATATGCTTCTGCTTGCCTCAGGCTTACACGCGGTCCGGACAGTTTGTCGTGCACGTGTGACTAGCATCCCAATGGCAACCTTGTTGCCAAGGAGCGGGCGCTTGCCAGCCCAACTGGCGGCACATACAGTTTGCGACATCACCGAGCCTTGCCATGTGTTCTATCGCAAGTCTTGTTTAGTAATCTTTTGTTGCCGCTATAACTTAATTAAAACCCATGAAGTTATATAAGTTATTACTGCTGAGTTATGCTGCTTAACACTGTGGCGCCTCGTGCCTGAATCGGAGGGGGAGGTGGGTTCTGACATGGGCTCTTGTTGACAACCTTAACATAGCCCTGAGACGATGGTTGGGTTTGTTGCAAGTTTCACCAGCTTCACGTTACGGCTCGAGACGGCGAACGCAATACTGCCCAACCACGTGATGGCAGGGTTCAGTGTGTCCTTCGTGATCGTCCTACTTCTGTTCGTGCCGATTCTGTTGTCGGTATTGATGATGACCTGGGCATTGGCGGAGGTGGGGCCTGCTCGCAAAGCTATGACGACATTTTTCATGATTGGCTTGCGGGTGCCATTGTACCTTGTATTGACTGCACTTCTCCTGGCCTTGGTCTGGTTGGTGCTCGGATTTCTGGTGCTATTGTTTTCCATGTTCGGGCCCGCAGTACTAGGTTTTTATCTCCTGCCTTTCTCGACAGTGTTTACAAGCGACACTGTATCGAAGCAGATCACACGAGCGCCGCATGCAACGTCGCGGCCAAGAAGTGCAGGATATCATGTGTTGGGGACTTGTTTGTGGCTTGTTGATTGCAGTCCTGAGCTTGTGCAGCTGGTGCAGTTTTGGCATGTTGTCACTTGTGCTCACCTCAAGATCCTCATGTGCCCTTTCATTCGTCATGTGCTTCGTGTACGATTCGCTCTGTCGCTGGTTGGTTCTGGTCCATTGCCGTTGGAGGGCCCTGGCACTCGACGTGCACGAAATCTCACTCGGTTCAAGTTGGTCAGGTCCTGACCACCGAGCCTTGCAAGACTTGTTGGTGGAAGGCTATTCAGCAAAGGATTTAAAGGACCTTGAGGTCAGTCTTGACGATTTGTCTGCTGCAGGATTTTCTACTTGGGATCTGTGGCAAGCCAGAAATCGCGAGAGCGCGTTCGAAGATGCAGGTCTACACGTCGATCTATGTTGGCGCAACAACAGTGGAGAGTGCTAGTGGTCCTGGTTTGTGGTGGTGTTCTTAGCTTGGTTGAGTGCCTTGCCATGCGTTGTGGGTGCACTGAGCTTGCTGATCGTTCTGTCATCCTTGGCAAAGCTCTTGCTGGCTGTCATTTGGCCGGCTTATGGTGGCTGCGGGTGTTGGTGCAGGCACGGCGGCGGCCCAGTGCCAGAAGCTGTTGTGCACCACTGCTGCAAGGTCTGAAGGCTGGTTATCAAGTCGTGTGGGCCAGCGCCGTGCTGACACACATTTGTATTCTCACCCGACGCATGTCTGGAAAGTATAAGATGGTGTTCCAAAGCAGTGACGGAAGCGGTGGAACTTGCAAGGGGGCATCGGGAGCATCTGTCGCTAGATCTTCATCATCTCCCGCTCTTTCCACCAGTCTTCGTTGGCCTGTTTTCCAACTCCTGGGACTTGCACCTCCGAGCCCTCGCAAAAAACGCTTGGGCGTATCCGAAAACACTGTCCAGGAAGCTTGACGGGGTTTGGCTTGTCAAATGCTTCGCCTAGGGCGGCTGGCCGAAGAAGGACTCCTGACTCAAGAATGGGTGGATGAGGCTCCAGGGGAGCTTTGCATTGGTCTTCCGGCACGTGCCTTTTTGGATGCCCTTGAACGCTCCCCGAACAATGAGCCTCTCCCAACGACTGGCTTATCCATAAACGCAGAAGATGTCCCTGGCCTTGGCAGATTTGCCGAGCAGGTTTGGGACTTCTTTTGTCAGGGCCCCCGCTGCTCGAAACGCGGCACACATTGGAGCGGATGTACATCCCTTGCTCTGTGCAGCACTGCCGGCTGGCGGCGAGGATCCGGAAAGCCTTCCTGACGGTCTTGCGACCGCAGTCAGCTTGCCAGGCGATCCTGCGACCTTTACTTGCTTTTGTTTTGGAGTGTAGCAAGCAGGCCGAGTTTAAGGCAAAGCTGGAAATTGTGATTCAGTCCATTTCACACATGGATTCCGACGAGTTCGTCCAGCATCTCTTCGAACCCCGCCACACAACGGAAGATGTTTCGGATGATGATTGAGAAAGGTCGGACAGGATGGCAGTCTCACGTCGTCTTCGAACCAGGGGAATGCGTGACAGCACAGATTGTCAAGCAGAGGTCCGCCAGGTACAGTACAGTGAGTACAGTGTGGTCTTTGAACTGTGGTGGCGTGACGAGCTAACGTCGTGCTTGTCCGTGGCGTCTGTCGGCTGGCCGTTCCTGCAGTTCAGGGTCTGCCACATCAAATCAGACGAGCACGGAGACTCGTGAGAGTGCTGGTTTCTGACAGATTTCATCCCTACCAAACTGCTCTAAAGATTCTTCAACTCTTCGTTGACATGTGCTAAGGATTTGATGCTTCCCAGAACGAGACGGTCCTCCTGGATGAAGCGAGCATTGCAAAATGTGCGCAAGCCTATGTTGAGGACGCAAGAGTACTCGTAACGTATGAACACCATGCCCTTGTAGCTGCTTCTGCGGGAGCACACGCCGCAGGACTGTGGAGCTAGTGGAGAGTGTTGCGATCCTGGCATGCTCGGGGCCCAGCTTGTCGTGCTGAAGCTGGCTGCAGATGCGAGTACCGCTTAAGATGCCCGACCGTCTGGGAGGACGTGCTACGAGAAGCATGCGAAGTGGGCAGCCTGCCTGTTTACGCCTCAGCCAGAGCCAGCTTCGAAAGTCGGATGTTGTCGCCGAGTCCTGTAAATGCCTGGAGGGTTCGGGGCACTAGCGCGGGAGAGGTGTCTCAAAACGGCCCAAACGATCAAGCAGCATTGAGCCTGGCGTCATGTTGTTGCTCGCTTCACTTGTCTCATGAAAAGTGCCCCGTGTGAGAGAGACAGACACACACACACAAACAAACAAACACACACGCGGGCCAAGTGTTGCAAAACTTTTTGCAGGTCCACAGAATGCACGCTATCAGAAGCTCAGGCCCAGTTGTACACCAGGCTTTCAGCCCTGGGTTGACTGGTTCTGGTCCTGCCCTCAGGGGATATTCAAGACGGCTGACGAGTTTTGTCATGAATCCTTCAATCGTTTTGTCAGGCACTGGACGCCGTGGACATGCATGCCCATAGTAGATTCAATCGCACGTGACGAGCTGGGAATAGAGCCTCCTCCTCAGCGGCTTTGCGTGCAGCAGGGTGGTCAGGAGGATTCACGACCAGCGATCAGATGGGCTCGTCGCTTTAACGCCTAGACCTAGATTGGTTAAAGAGTTGCACAGTGGTACCCGCAACCCGGCTTCTGCTCAAGGAAGTTGTGCGCAACATACCTTTCAGGGGCCAGGGGTGCATAATCTTGAGTTGCAGGTGGATGTGCATGGTCTTGTGCAGTGACTGTAGCAACGACGATTGCCCATAGCCGTGCCGAAAGAAAGAGAGAGGGGGTGTGCTTACGAGTGTACCCCTTCGGGGCCGTTAGCAAGCAAGCAAGCAAGCAAGCAAGAGAGAGAGAGAGTCTGCGAGAGCAGACTCGACCCCAACGGAAGGAAGGAAGAGAGAGGGTTCGTGCCTGGGAGAAAAAGGGTTCGCCAGTGCTTAGCAGGTTTCATCATAGCGACGCTACGCCGCTCCGTGCTTCTGCTGGCCCGTCCGGACCTGATCTTTCGTAATTTGAGGCAACCCTAACCTGCATACCTTTATGCACAACCCTAACCTTTTCTTCGCGGCTGAATGCATTTGCTCCAGGGGCTTGTCTCTTCAGTGGCGCAACTTGCGTCAATATGTGCCCAGGCATCGCTACCAGGTCTTTGTGTCGGGTCCTCATTGCCGAGCTGGCATTCGGAGAGCACAGAGTTTGACATAAGCGCCTCGCGCAGGAACAAGTCCAGCGAAACGGGCTCCCCGATTTACGATGGTATCGAGCAAACGTTTGCCTGCCCAGTTGACCAGGTCTTAATTGGCTGAAGTGCTGACTCTAAGAGCACAGGTTCAGGCAACTCCTACAATGTATGACGAAGATCCGCGAAGCCCGGCTGTTGTAAGAGACCTGGATGCGAGAAGCGTAGAACAGAATGCTCAGGCTCAGCATGTTCGAGGTTGCGAAGAGAGAGAATCGCGCAATCTTGGGTCAAGTTTGTACGTAATGCATTCTGACGTTGCTGCTACTGAATGCCAGCGGACCGAAGTGTGGGGTAGACCTCCTCCTGCAGACCTTGGTCCTCTCCGTCTGTGCCAGGCGCCTGACGTTCGTCAAGTCGGCAGATTCCCCAGAAGGGCGAGTTCAGGAGCACACAGTTGCCCGTTTGCAGGCCAGGCAGGAGATAGGCCGCGCGGTTTGACAGCGCATACACTGTCTGGTTCTGGCAGTCTGGTAGTGTAGCGGCCGCAGCAGAACGTGCTTGGATTGAGTGCTCAATCCCTCGCTTTGCCGTTGGGAGGTGGTGGTTGCTGTACAAGGTTGGATCCTAATTAGTCGGTTTTATTTATGCTCCTGACTTATATAACTCTTCAATGCGGGCTCGTCCTAGCTAAGTGAGAGGCACAACAAGTCGCTTCTAAACTTACATATAGACCTCGCGCTTTTCAGACCTGAGTTGCAGCCGTTCTGATGGTTGCGGGAACGAGTCGCAGCTGCTAAGTTATTGCGTTCCATGCGAGTCTCAACACGAAAAGCTTGCTTTGCGTTGACCACTGTGTGCCACACTGTGTGCTGCAGTGTTTCCAGAACCTTGCAGGATCTTAGTCTAAGAAGAAATGGGCTGCTACTCATCCGTGCCGGTCGCGCCGCAAACGGCTTCTTCTACACATTCTGCTTTCACGAGACCGCCGGATGCTGTCGGCACGTTCCTGCGAATGATCATGATCAACGATGTTTACATTCTGGACAACTACCCGAAGTTAGCGGCTGCTGTTGTCATGGCTCGAAAGCTGAGCGAATCGCAGAACTGCGTGGTGACCTCGCACTTGAACGGTGATTTCTTGTCGCCTTGCATCCACACGGCCCTGGACGGTGGAACAACTATGATGCAAGCTTTGAACTACGCGAAACTGGACTATGCCTGCTTAGGCAATCACGAGTTCGACATGAACAAAAAGCAGCTCCAAGTTCGGTTGCCGATTTTCAGAGGCCAGCATCACATCGCCGAAAGCTTTAGGTTTTTCTTTCGCAGCATCCAAGTTGAAGCGGTGCCATTTGCCAGGCAAGCTGATCAACAGCAATGGGGAGGACCCCGAGTTGAGCAGTTTGCCGAAGTTTGATGTGATCAAAGTCGGTGACAAGAATGTCCTCTTCACTGGATTGTGCACCCAAGATACATCCATCTACTCTGCGAAGGGCTGCCCCGTCATGCGACCTTTCCTAGAGTCCTGCACGACGGCATGGCATGAGGCGTCGAAGAAGCAGGCGCTCGACATTATGGTGCCTATGACACATCAGCTCATCGCCGAAGACCGCGCCCTAGCTCTGGACTTCCAGAAAGATGACGTTTTTCAAGGCAAAGTCTGACCCTGAGACAAGACAGAGCTGAGTCAGAGATCGTTTCGGCGCAAAGTTGCCCGTCGGGCCGCCAAGCTGCTAAGCTGTGCTGAGGTTCCTGTGATCCTCGGGGGCCACGAGCATGAAGTCTTCGAGGAGTGTAGCGGGGACTCCCTGATTCTGAAGGTTGGTCAAGATGCTGTCAACCTTGGTGTCATCGATGTTTGGTGGACGGAATCGGGGGAGGCTCGTCACGTGATCCTTGATTGGCACGTCTCAGACGCGTTCACTTATTGTGTAGCCTCGGTCGTGAGGTCAAGCGCCGGCATTGCATGGTGCCAGCTGCAGCCTTCGACGCCGAAGAGAAGGCAGCAGCCTGGACGAAGGAGCGCAAAGACTTCGTGGTCAAAGCCATGGAGGCCTGCGTTCAGATGGCGTCGTAACGCAGAATTGTTGACGGCTGAATGTGCGAATAAAGCACTGCTGCTTGCAACAAGACGTGCAGACCAGGCGGCCATCACGGACTTGCCCTGCGAGATGTCCAGCCTCAATGTGCGCTACGAGCCGTCCAACTTGGCGTCGTTTCTTCTTCAGAAGTTCAAGCGCGGTCCCCTGCCCAGAATCTTCACGAGGTCGGGAATGGTTGCTCGCATTCAACGGTTGGGTCGTGCCCGGGGCTGTGCGAGACTAAGGCTTACATCAGCACGAGGTAGAGGTTGTGGCCATGAATGGTGGGGGGATGCGTGGCAAGCAGTGCTACAAGCCCGGCAACTTCACCTTGGGGGACCTGTACAAAGAGTTGGCCTTCGACGAAGTATCTTGGCTTAGCTTGGACTGTCAGAGCAAAGGCTTCTGTCGCGAATCAGTCGGGTCTTGAAAATCTGCAGAACTGCCAACTGAGCCATTCGCTGTGGTGACGATGACTGGCTCCATTTTGGCAGAAGCCGTGAAGCAATCTCGTGCTGGTACCCTCGAGCGGCCGGGCTTCCTCCACTTGGATGACGGATGCTATGTCGATGCCGACCATCAGCTCACGATGGTCAATCAGCAGCCTTTCGTTGATGAGCAGGAGTACAAGGCACGATCTAGTTTGTGGCCTCCCGCCCATGATGTCCCAAAGCAGAGAAAAGAGCGCCAGGTTTGTTTTCCCAGATCTCTTCTGAGTGGAATGAACAGCATCCAGCCGCTCATCGATTTCGGTAAGGAAAAAGGCATCCCTGACGAAGCACCTTGACTATCTAGTGTCGTCACGGACACCTGATTGCTGTAGTACAACCTTGCAGCCCTTTATCTGAGGAAAGTAGTGTTCTGGCAAAGCCGGTCATCGTGGAGGTGGGCAGACGATTTCCAGATGCACCCAACCGTAGCGAGCACTGGCTTGCCCCAGACAGCCTTGGGATGATCGGGGAAGTAGTGTTCTGGATGAGGTCTGCATGAAGGACTTGTGGAGGCAGCTGCTGGGATATTCTGCATGGGGCATGCAACTTGCCTGCATGGATCATTTATTGCTAGAAACGGCAAAGATGTGTTCGCGCGAGAAATCAAGGCCCCACGAGGATGCTATTGACTCGATGGGGCTCAAGGACGGACTCTTCAGAGCTTTCGCGGACCTCGACAAAGATCGAAGCCTCTCGGACAAGAGAGTTTCTGGCTTTCGTGGTACGGCCTTTTTCCGCAATAGTTGTCTCGATCTCCACCCGGAGTGTGCAGAAATTCCATCGGCTCCACGGCAGCTTTGCCCTTTGCTTGAACCCTCGGCAGTTCTTCGGCCCTCGTGTGGAACCGAGGGACATGACTTCGGGGCCGAGGAACTCCAGCTGAGAGTGTTAAACCGCGTAACCCATGACGCGGCTTCGTTCTGAGCCTTTCCTGCCTGAGTGAAAGTCTTGAGCTCCTGGCGACCTACTCCCAAACGTTGCAAGCACATTGAACCGACGAGGTGTTCGGAGCATGCAGACCATGGTGCATACTGATGGAAGCTGGTGCTCAGGTGGATTGGCAGATTCCACGGAGATCGAGACATTTCTGAAGACGCGGATGCCAGAACATGCCTCCGGATCTTTAGCACATGAGCTGCGCCTTTGACAGCAGAGGGAAGTGCATTGTGTAAGGTGAGTCCTTGAGGTTAAACTCCTTCAGAGATTGCAGTTTGCTGTTTCGACACTGGCATTCCAGGCTGAAAGCCGTTGACAAGGACGGCAATGGAAAGGCGAAGACCAGTTTTGACGCCCGACCCGAACACCCTAGTGGCCCTCTGTTAGCTGTGCCGAAGCCAGGTGCAGATTGAGGAGCTCGCCAGCTTCCTACATTGAGAGCAAGGCAGGACGCCTCACCTGGCCGTAGCACTTAGCACATTGACGCCCTTTTTCATGTCGTGCTCTCGCTGGACAGGTTGGTTCAAGAAGATGGGTGTTACCAACAAGACTTTGAGCCCTCTCGGCCTTCAGTGCTGAAGTGTGTCGGGAGGATAGCTGAGATGGGCTTTGTCGGATGCGCCTAGGCCGTATGAGTACCCCGGGGTGCACATTACCTCTTACGATTTTCCATACTGGTGCATGGGATGAGCATCGACTCCTTATCACCTTGTCGGCACACACCCGCGTACGGAGCAGATGCGTTGGAAACCGCCGAGGACTTTGCTCGATTGGGCCAGGCCGCAAGGCATCATGGACTCGTGCCCGTGCCCTGAACCCCACCGCCCGCTGCAAGCCTACAGTGCCATTTCCCGAGCTTGCACAACACACCAACAACTCGGCAGACGGGTATCCACGACGAAAAGGCGAAGTCTGGTTTTGCTTGCGTCGCGTAAAGCCCGGATAGCCTGCCAGGAGGGGCAGACGGGACGGCATCATTGTCGTCAAGTGCACTTCATTTGTTCCCATTCTTGTCCATGGGTTTGAACCAAAACCGGTTCAACGAAGAAGCAACACCAGCCGTCACCAGCCGAAATCAACGTGTTCCTTTCAAATGCTTGCCCTGCCAGCAGTTCCTGCAACCGAAACCACCCAAACCACAGACCAGGGCAAATGGCGAGTGTTGTGCTGCGCTGTTTGCTTGCAAAATCACTGCCATACCCAAGGGATCTAACACAGGAGAAAAATGGCGCCTCAAACTGCCTTCAATCATGAATCGCGATGCTGCTCGTTACAAGCCATGTCCCAGCTTTTCCGGCCCAGTCTCTGCGTCCCAATGATCTGTCCCGTCATGCCGTGCGCTGGCTGGCCGCTGCAGCCGCTGCACCTGCGGAAATGGCCTATTGTTGGAAAGCTTTTCTCCAAGCTTACGCTGGCCGATCTCCTGAATACCTTGCCTCGAACGGAGGTCTGTTTCGACATCTAGGATTTCAAAAGACACATCTGCAGGTTCAGCAAGCCGCACCTAATATGTCCCGGCAGGCTCAAGTCTCGATCCGCGTGCCTGTATGAGCTTGCAGCTTACCGTCTGCCCTTGCGCGATGATGCAGAGTCCAATGACGAGTCGTCTACCCGGCTTTGTGAGTCCGACATCCTATTGAGATCCGAACTGCCTCAAGTGGCTTTTCCAGCGGGTGCCAGTCATCGCTGACCAAGGCCGCCATGATTCTCCAAACCGCTTCTCCACCACCCTCCATCAATCCAGTTTTGCCGAGCCGAAGTCGCAGTCTGTTGCCGTCGGGGGGTCGAATAGCTCTCGGGAATCCAGCATCAGCGAAATTGCCCGGGTTTGAAAGGTGACCTGTTCGACAACGTGCAACATACCTGCAAAGATGGTGCCCGACGGACATCTCAGTCATTTTTAGCGCTGCACTCGTGCTAGCAATCCTTCTATAAGATTTCCGCATGGTGGACGTGCATGCCGAATGGCCGATGCACCGATCTGGAGTGCAGGTTCGCGAGACGGGCACTGGAGCAGTCCATGGGTCAGTTTCTGTTAGTCAGGCAAGCAGCACGGCAAGACTGCATGGTAATTAGTAGGGTGTTGTAGGAGTTGCTTTTGCTTGTACTGGGACTGCAGTGGAATGTCAGTGTCCCATCGCTGCCGACTGCTCGTGCATGACATTGCAGGGGCCGTGAGGCTCCTTCCGACTGCAAAAGCAGGGGTGAAAGAAACGACTGCGGCAGTCTGTTTTGGAGCACGCTCAGGAAGCTTAGGCAAGCACCATGGTCTTAAGATGTTTTAAGCACTGGAAGATCACACCTCGTGCCTCTGAGGCCAACGAGTGCAAAGCACTTTGCGACAACGACAGGAGGTGCAGGGACGGAGCCTTCCAAGTTACTTCCAACCCAAGTTATCTGAGAATTCCGGCACCGGACATAGTTCACGATCCAGGTTCGTCTTGCCCGTAGCCGCAGTGCATGCTGGAAAGACTGCAGACCCCCTTGCGCACCGAAGACCTTATTCTTTGAATGGTTTCCAGGCAAGTCAGCTTAGTTGCATTCGTCGTGTAGTTTCTCAGAGAATACCCGTTGCAGATGCGATGGCAAGGAGAGGCTGGCTTCCCTTTCTTGGATGTCTTTCCGTGGTGACTCTAGCTGTCAGCTTTGGGGAAAGTGAGGCTTTGTTGCTGCCCCAGCTTGAGAGAAAGCTTGCAGAGGAGGCCACACTGCTCAGCAGGATGGATCCCCAGCAAGATGAGGCTCTACGAAGATGGTCGGAGGCTGTGGAAGCTTCGCGCTGCTCGATGCTGTTGCGGGCACGCCTGAGCAGTGGGCCAGTTGTGGACCTTGGTGGTGTCTCCATGATTACCGGCTGGCTGCTTCGAGAGCGCAAAGTTGTGATCTCCTTCGGAGGGTCCGGAAACTCGAAAACGCGTCTGGAAGGACTGCCAGGCTTCGTCGAGGTTGATGCTGACGTGCAGCTGGAAGCTTTGATAGGTATTTTGCATCAGCTCCGACTTGAACCAACCCTGTTCTTGCAATCCACCCTTCTCTTGGGGCAAGAGGGGGTGGTCCGGCGAGGTGACATCGAAAGCCTTTCATCGCTGCGTGTACAATTTCCCCACATGCCGGTGCTCGGCTCTCTTCTGACAGATCAAGGCCAGGAAGTGCCCCATTGGATCCTCCCCTCCTTTGTTGCGCCTTTGCTGGGATCTTCGAACAACATGATGGTCGAACTTCCTTGCTGGGCGGCAGGGGGATGCATCCAGAAAGCGCGACCACTGCTGGCCCTCGTCATGATCGTCAAAAATGAAGCCCGGCGAATTCGCGAGACTATCGAATCCGCTGTAGGAGCTATAGACTCCGCCGTTATATTGGACACTGGATCGACTGACTCCACTCGGCAGATCTTGAGGGCGGCATCGGAGACGGCATCACTACCTCTCGAGATTTATGAGGAGCCTTTTGTCGACTTTGCCACAACACGCAATCGTGTCCTGCAACTGGCTGGAAACAGAACTGAGTTCGTTCTGATGCTGAGTGGTGATGAAACCGTCAGGAACCCTGGCGAGCTTCGAACGTTTGTAAGGCAGCACTCCGGCTATTGTGGCGGCACTGAGGATGTTTTTAATGTTCGAGTGGTCATGGGACCGAAGGCATGGTACTGGTCGGAGAGAATATTGCGAGCGGACAACCATGCTAAGCCTGGGTGGCCGCTTGCAGACAATTCCACATGGCGCTACGTAGGAGTGACGCATGAGGCATACATCAATCCAATGAGAACCCTGAGCAACGATCTTTTCATAAATTATGTCGGAGACACAGACAAAGCACTGTTGCCACCACTTCGTGGAGAGGTGGCTGGGAGCTTCTGGATTTCACACGATGCGCAGAAGTCCTCTGAAGAGTCGCACAGGCGCCTTCGTCAGGATGTTCAGTTGTTGGAGGGTTTCCTGAATCAACGGGAGGCGCATTCTGACCGCTGGCAATACACCAGGGCAATCTTCTACCTAGCTCAGTCCCACCGCTCCCTCAGGAACTTCGACATTGCCAAAGATCTTTGGGAGCGATACTTGGCTTCTGATCTTGCGCTGTGGCGACAGTTTTCGTACCTTCGCTATGGTGCCCACATTGGACTGGGGCAGATATGTGCTGAAGCTGGTTCTCTGTTCGGAGATGAAGCAAGCAAGTGCAGACATCATTTCCTGGAAGCTCACCGCTTGTGTCCCCGGGCAGAGCCGCTGGTGTATTTGGCTTTTATGCTACAAGAAGGCAGTGAGGAGCGATTGGAGGTGCTGCGGAAGGCGGAAAGCGTCATGCACCTGGAAGCGTCCACTGGACACTGTGCAGTATATGCCGAGCCTGCACTATACCTTCAGATTCGTCCGATGATCTCAAAGGAGCAAGCATTACTAGCAAAAGTGGAGCTGCCACATTACATCACTCAACAGTACCTGTGCCATTCAAGGGTCGTTATGCCAGCCGCCGAATTTCGGTTAAGATTGTAGTTGTTGGGCCCATCTGGACTATCTTATTGCTCCTTAGGGCAGTTCTCGACGGTGAGGCGACTCCAAACTCCAAACCCTGCAGGCAAGAGTCAAGCTTGTTATAGCTCCGACGATGCAGTGCGGGAGGTCGCCAACGTCCCCAAGCTCTGCTACCATCACCGAAGGATTAGCACCATGCTGATGAGACTTCGGAGTTGGGGATGATGCCATACACACAGGGTTGAGATGTACTGCATGTACCCAGGGGAGAGGGACTAACGTCTTCTCGGCTTGAGTGTACCTGGACTCATAGGAAGTAAACGGCAGCGTGTGTAGGCCCAGAGCTACAGTGGATTTGATGAGCAGTCTTTGAATGGCCCGCCGCTTGCTGTTTTCATGATCGGGTACTGTAGTTTTTGTTTTTCACCTTTCATCTTTTCGAAGTTGGGGCAGAAATCTCTGATATCAGGTGCGATTGCTTTATGCCTGGGGCTTGGATGTGCGCGCTTTGCACCACTGCGGAAACTGCTTGAGTCAGACATTTTCCGCTGTACTCGTCCGCTTGCACGGCAAATCGCCGCTAAGGTATTCGAATTCGACGCAACACTGCGACAAACGTTGCGTCCTTGGTCTTGCTTCTTTCGCATGTCACCGCGGCGATGCTCGGCGATCTCCAGCCGATGCCGCAGTCGGTAGGGGTCAGCCCTCAGGCCGTGCGTGTGCGCCAACAGTGCATGACTTGAAGGACTGGCATACTGGCATGCGTTTTGAATTTAATGTCGATGTGTTGATTGAACTTAATGGCAGTTGTGGCCCCCGGTTGCTAGCTGCAAATGCCTACCTGCATTCCAATTCGTGCCCTGAGTTCGGATGTCGCTGCTTTTGTTCTGCAGGATGCTGTCGGCAAGAGTTTCTACCTCAAGGAACCGCATGAGGACTAAACCGGCATGAGCATCGATTGGCATGTTCGCGATGCAGCCTCTCAGACCTGCGGCTCGTCATCGGGGCTTGACTACACGCTCCATTGTCAAGACTAGCTACAGCTGCCAGGAGACTTCTTCCGTCTCCTGGAAAGAGTTTCCGCACTCGAACCTGTTCTACTCGCGAAGCCGACATGTTTGTTTCCACATCCTTTGTTCCAGGTTTCAATCCAGTAGCAGTGGGTGTGTCGTTCGGGGTTGCTGACCCCCGCTTCTGCACAAGTGTCAGCCGCTTTACAAGAGAGCGACATGAGCTTGACGGGGGGGGGGCGGGGGTGGGGTCCTAGAGGTTGATACGAGGTTTTGAAAAGGTCGTGCTCTGCGAGCCTCGCTTGGTGCAAGTTTGGCTGTGGCTTGTGCCTCAAGTTCTTGGCAGGACTGGCCTGCGGATAGATGATGAGGACGGTCTGGAACGAGTGCTCTGACGAAGCCCAGAAGTGAGCGAATGGCCCCGTGTGCTAACAAGTCTTTGGCTTGCCTGCGCAGCCGTGCGGGGACGGAGTGTTTGGTGTTGAGACTTGCGTTGCTACTGGAAGTTATAATCCGCTGAATCTCTTCTGCAGTGCAGTCGCACCGCCTGCTGCAACCTGCCCCTCATGCGTATCAACGGTTTCGTGACGGTTCTTGTTTGATCTGTGCTCTTATGTATTTCCGCACCGGGTGATGTTTCCAGTTCAAGTCATCCTCAAAGACTAGCTCGTCTTCGAGCTTTTCACAGTTACTGCAGGCTATGTTTGCATTGGGAGGACTATGGTGCGTCGACCCTGAAGTCCTGCAAGCGCCGCTGTGAAATCAGCAAGTGTGGTGCCGAATGTGGGATGGAGTTTCGGGGCAGCTCGTTGGAAGTACTGGCCGTAGGACAGGCATCATCACAGCTGCCCTGGCACTGAATTAGACTAGTTTCGCTCCACAGTCAAGCCTGTGCGGATCCTAGACCACTAACTGTAGTGTTGAGGCCTCAGGCAGGCTCTGTAATTCAGTTGCATCCTCAACTATAAGGTCTTGCCAATGCTTGAGATATGCCAAGGCAGGAGCCCCAGAGAGACATGATTTTTTGTGGATCTAAATGCGGAGGGCTTGCATCTGGAAGCGTCAACTGCCCAAGACTCTTTCACGTCTCAGTAACCTCGCCTGCACGCCTTCGGAGAAGCCGGCTGAGGTTTTTGCCAGGTGTGAACGATATACAGACTGCAGCAATACGGATTTGGCCAGGAGCTTATGCTTGAACGCTCCAGAAAGCATCTTCCCGGCTTCCGTTCGCAGAATGCTTCGAAATGTGTCTACGGCACGGATGGTGCATCATGCCCTTTGAGAGGCATCAAAGCTTCAAGACTCCTTTCGTCCTCCTGCATCCTCCCGGGACCTCTGCAGAGTGAAGTTTCTCTTCTTCCGTTCTCCGCAGATCGAAGATGAACTTTACGATGTCGTGGCCCCGGCTTTCGAAGGTCCATGTACATGGGCGTGCGAAACCTTGTCATTGTCGCCCCAGCACCCCAAGAAGAAATTTGTCGGTGCATGTGACGAGATGCTGCAGGACTGTCGGTTGTCGCATGCACCAACTGGCTCGTGAGGTGTACATCAAGGAGTTGCCGATGCTTCAGGACTTCTTCAGTCCAGACCAGCTCTTGTGGGCCTCGACAAGCCCATTTCTTTGCACCGCACCTTACCACCAGGAGCCCCAAGACATAGCCTGGTGGTTCGTCTTGCGGCTGGTTGTTCTAGCCGGGGCCACGGCATACTTTGCGTCGTACGCAGTCACCATGCACGGCATACGAACTACCGGCTTGCAAGACTGCATGTTCTGTTGGCGGCAACCGGTCGAGACCAAAAGGCATGAAATTCCCTCACAAACAGTTACGCATGAGAGTGACAACAGGCCCGCTAGAGTAGCAGGTCGCCAAGGCTGCAGTCGTGTGTGCTGGAAGTCCCAGGTGCTGCTGCTGCTGCTCTTGTGCTGTCTGCTGCCGGAGCCTAAGCTCTTGAACCGCAGCTTCACAGCGCACTGCTTTCTCCGAGGTTGCATGCCTGGTGCGCACGAGTTGACCATGTGCCCCGAATCTCAGGTTGGTCTTCTTGCGGAGGAAGAAGGCACTTCGGTCCTGCGATGTCCTGTGTCGATTGGTGTTGGTTGTGGCTTGTCGGCGAAAGCTGGGCGAGGAGGGTGTGGAGATTTGGCTGCGCTGCTATGTGAGTAGTGGAACATTTGTGTAGCTTTGTGTTACGTCTGTTACGTGTTTTGGATAGGGGAGGGAATCGGCGCTTCAGGATCCGCAGCCTGCCTGAAGCTCAGACAGCAAAACGTCGCGTTGTGCGTGTGCTCAGCTGCCACTGAGAGTAGTCGGAACGTGACTAATTGGAGCGGGCCACCACTGGGCAAGACTGTGTCACTGCAGGAATACGTGCCGTTGTTGCCAACTCAGACCAGGCCGTTTGGTTGCTGAGATAAGCCAGACCTTCGCAGAGAGAGGGAGAGAGACCGAGCGCGAGAGAGGCGACACAGGCCATGCAGAGGCCCGGGGCCTCACAACATGATGTCTCACGATAGGGCCCTTCAAACTGTGAGCATCCACACATGTGTAATGAACGTGACTAAGTCGGGCCCCCGACAGTACAGGGCGTAGCCACGACCCCAAGGCCCGGCACTGAAGGGGTCCGGCTAACGTCGGACTCATCCCGTCGGGGAAGGACGGAAGACAGCGAGAGGAAACATGGTGAAAGAAAGATGCAGCAAGCTAAAGAAGGCATCACGCCAGAACCAGAGTCTAGGACGTACCTCCCGTAAGTTGGATTGATGTGCAGGTTGGACATGTTTGCGGACGCTGCTCTCGTCGACAGGTGAACGACGGGTTCATGGTCAAAACATGTTGAAGCTTCGACCCGCGAATCTGGCAAAGCTCACTTTCCGGTTACTTTGGAAGTTTGTAATTTTGGTGAGCATGTTCGGGACGGCTCTAAATTGTGTGAGGGTTGAGTGTGCCGGTCCCGCGCCTTGAGACAGAAGCCGCTTACCAGGTGGCCAGGCGGCTGCGCCGATTGTGGTGTGGGTCTCATCCACCGTCAGAGTGCAAGAGATTCATGGGCCCCTTTTAAACTTCGAAGAAGTTTTTCACTGGTCGTCCAAACTACCCACTGAGGCGTTGCCTGTGGCCGGCCTCCGCACGAGCCTTAAGACAGAGTTTTCCTGCACGTCCGTCACAACTTGCTGTCCAGCGTGAGCCCTGGTGCATCTTTCAGGGCCTGGGTGCCGCGAAGTGGTGCTGTTGTTGTCACGGAGGCTCTGCTTCCCAGGAGCGTGGCCTCTAGGTGCGGGTTGGGGTCTTTGTCCCAGCAGGCTTGCCAATCCAATGTGCGCGGCAGGCCGTGCTATGACATGCTCTTGACGTGTTTGGTTCTCTCCCGATTTCTGAAGTGAGCAGCTACAGGCCGGATGACGGGCTGATGCCAGGAGATGTGCTGCTGAACATACGCCGCTGGTGGCTCAGGTCATTGCAAGTTTCTGGGTAGACATGCAACGCTTGCTGCCTGGAGATTCGGTGTCGCTGTTGAAACTCAGTTATGCAACACGTGTTTTTTTTTTTCACGGCTGGCTCAGCTTTGACTTGGTTCCCCAAAGTCACGTTGTACTAAGACACTGACTGTCTCCACGCCTTCACGACTGCTCTAGGCAACGGACGGACTGTCAGTGCAATCCACTGCACGGACGATGTGAAGGAGGCTGAATAGATCGCGTGCGCCGTTTGCATGGTTCGTAGTTAGTCGAACTGTCTCATAAAGTGCTTTCGGCATTGCTACATGCGCTGGACCTAGAATCAATGTAGAACTCACACCGGAGAGACGTGGCGGTCCCGTGTGTGTGGGCTTGGGCTCAAGAAGCATTTGCTCAAGCAGTGGTTCTCGGCTTGAACCTATCTGGCGGCAGCCTGTCGCAAGAGATTTGTACTGCTGCGTTCTTAACGAAATGAAGTCGTCCACGAACCATACAGGAACAGCGGTGGACCAAGCCTGGTAACCTAGTATTGCGTTGGGCGTTTGTCGAGGGGCAAGTCAGTCTAAGCCATCCCAAGCCGCGCAAAATAGATCCTGAGCATATGCGCTTGCTCAACCTGAAGAGCAGGGAGAGCTGGAAAGACTTTCAGAACGCTTTTGCGAAATCTGGAAAACCTGAATAGCAAGCGTCGGCTGCAGTTTTTGCGAGCTTACTCACAGAACTCAGGAGAGATGCTCCGTCGGCACAGTCGCAGCTGTGCATGGCTTTGGCTGGTGTCGCCCATGGCGATGCTCTGGCTGGTGTGGGCACCAGAGGTGTGGGATAGATGAAGTTGTCGTGACCACCCTAACAGCTGACGACTGACGACGTGCCTGAAGTGGCATGATGCAAATGAACCTGCCCCTGAAGGGCTCGCCTCTGTCGCCGGTGGCTTTCAGCAAGCCCGACAGTGAAGATCCAGTGGAACGGGCCAAGCGGTTGCTCCGGGAGGCCGATGCAGTCTTCTTCGACGTGGACAGCTCCTTATTTTGAGCTTAAGGATATTTAGGGCAAGTGTAGGGTTTAGGAGGGCAGACGGCGGTCCGAGCTCGACGCGCCGAAATTTAGGCACTGTGGTCACGACCGAGGGCATTGACCTGATTGGGAAATGTTTTGGGATAATGAAAGAGATCTCCGAGCTCACCCACAAAGCCATGAATGGGAACGTGAAGTTTCAGGCCTGGCTGCGAACTCCATGTCGCCTTCACGAAGGTGCTGACTCCGACCCTGCTCTCACAGGATGCCATGGCAGAGAGGCTGCAGCTCATGGCCGACCACGGCATGACTCGAGACAAGCTGGAGGAGTGCATTAAAACCGAAGGCTGTCGGAGCACGTAGACTCGACGTAGACTAGTAGAGAGCTAAGACCGGCCCTCCGGGGGCCAAAGAATCAGCTTCGAGAGTCAGGCACGCCGCAATGGTCACCAGGCGTGCAAGAGGTCGTGAAGATGCTTCACAAGCAAGGAACAGACGCTCTTCAGCTGCATCACTTTAAGTTGATGCTTTTATGTGGACATGTCTTTGTCAGCCAAGGTTTATCTCGTATCTGGAGGCTTCCAGAATATGATCAAGCCGATTGCGTGCCTTCGCGCAAGCGAGATGAATCGGTCACTTCAGATTCAGCCGTGCGGTCCCGGTCGGAGTATGCTACAGAGAAGTCGTCGCCGTCTCATGGGCTCGTCATTCTTGAGCATTGCTTCCGCGATGATAAGGCTAGAGCTGCACATCCCACAGAAGATGATCTACGCGCCACTTTGATGTGCAAGAGTTCTCAATGGAAATTTCGGCAGGTTTGTTGGGACGAAGGACAGGTTCAGTCATGTTCGACAGGAACGAGATACTGTTCGACGAGCAGGGTAACTATGCCGGCTTCGACCGATCGGCTCCTACGTCTGCCTCCGGAGGAAAGCCCAAGGTCTTGCGGATGATGTGGCGTGCACTGATTCAGCTTTTTGTTTGCTTCTTGTTTGTCGTATGCACAGCTTGTAGGTGGCGTGGCTCATTGCTGTCAGATGATAAGAGACGTGACATGACATGGCATCGGCATAATTAATTTCAGTACTATGGAAGGGCAGTCAGCCCGCAAGCAAGTCTTAGCCCTGCTCACCATCGCCAAACAGTGCCTTGTTTGTCATGAACCTGCTGGACTGCTTGGGGTCTCAGGAAGCGGAAGAAAGGCTACAAGACCATGATCATGTTCGGGGATGGCGCGACGGACCTGGATGCTCGATCAAATGGTCCGGCCAGCGCTTTCATTGGCTATGGCAGCTTGGCGCCTTACAGGAGTCGCTTTTGGGCCTCAAGCCGCTTGTTGCTGAGGTGGTGTTCAGGAACGAGAGAAAGTGAAGAAGGGAGCTGACTGGCTCCCTGTCTCGCCAGATAGTTGATGGAACGCACCATTTTGCGCCATAGTAATACAGTCACCCGGATAGATCCAGACCGCAGCTGTCAGACGCTCAGCCTAGGTTCATTACTAGCTTCCAAGAAGTGCTCGAGACTGGCCTGCACTCCTTGCTGGCTGATTTGGCTTGCGCAGCAGCTTTCAGCACCCTTCGACAGGATTTGACGTGGCGAGTGTGCCACACAAGACAATCGTGCCTTGTGGCAGCTGAGGATGTGCTGCCAAAGGGCACGGACCTGTGATTTCCAGTGCTCCCGGACTGCCATAGTTTAGACTGAAGCTTAGACCTTGCGCATGAGCAAGGGAGATCAAAAACTGCTAGCCCTCGATGGGCTGCTCGGAGCGGCGCCGTTCCGCCTAGGCGTGATTAAAATTTCTGTTTTGCTTTGGGTGCACTGGCAAAGGGAGCCTCCACGATCGGGCGTGCCACCTGTCACTTGCCTGCTGCTGTACCCTGTACCCAACTTTTATCACTTTGCGACATTTTGTTTGCGCCCTGCGGCCGATAGTTTCATAGCGACTAATCTTTTGAACGGACAGAGACCAGCATCTCTGCACTCTCGGAGTGCAAGAGGTGCGGTTCAGCTAGGCTCTTGTGCTGTCTGAAGACAGATCGTTCCAGAGGCAAAAAAGGTGTAAGCAGCTCGTGTGCGGACCTAGCAAAAGTGATGCTGGCATGCAGCACTTTCCGTGAGTCTCGGGGATGGCTGTTCACGCTAGGCCGTGCGGACCTGTCAGCTCGACCCTGAGTGGACACCAGCAGCCTTCATTTCCTTGTTGGGCTCCTTCCTTATTGAATCTGGCTGACTTCAGGGTAGGTGAAATCATCGACCTCGAGGTCCGGGGCTCGGCAAGAGTCCTGCGCATTGGCATGGCTACACCTTTCGCCTCGGCATGTGAGCAAGTTAGGTAGTGATGGTGAGGCGTGTGACAGAACTTCCGCATCCGAGGGTGTAGTGCGGACACAGTACCAACAAATATATGAGAATAGTACACTCGCTGTCACGGGCTGTATGGGACAACAAACAGATGATCAAGCCACGATGAATCACGAGTATGAACAACAGCATTATGAAGAACGCCACCCTCCCTTGTCACATTCACATCCGTCTCATGCACATCTTGCTCACATGTGTCACTAGGGGCAGCAGCCATGCCGGCGACCCCGTTTCGACCCCCCNNCCCCCCCCCCCCCCCCCCCCCACTTAAGCAGTCCTCACTGCAGTCTGTGTGTGCGAGCTGCTGTGCTGGCGACCAACATTGCACTGGGGCCCTGGAGTGTGATGTGCATTGATATGTCTCTGTGGCTCAGGTCCTGCGGGTCCGAGGGGACTGGAATTCTCGACCACTTCCCCCCGACGAAGTGCCTCTCATCCAGGTACCGCCGTGGTTTCATCAGACTCCCACCGTCTAAGATTTGCTTGTCATCTGTCAGGCATCAATGGACTCTCCCGCAGAAGTGGAGAAGGCGTTATCAGTATAAGCATGCAAGAGAACTGCACATGGGGGATTGGGCATGTTCAACGGCCATTTGCAGAGGCTGCTCTGCCAACCCACAAGAAGGTGCGATTGCCTCTGGGAGCGTGGAAGACGACCAGCTTCTACCTGCCTTCTGCGAGTGCTCTGCGAATGCATGTAGCAATCTGCGGAGATGGCATGTAGAGTACTTGCAAAATAGATGCAGCTGTCTCATTGCGGATGCCGTTGCGAATGGGCTGCAGCACTTAGATGTCCGCCCACCGTGGCCCCGAGCTCTTCGATAGAGAGGCCATACCGCCTCTTCTCGTTTCCTGTATGCGAACTGAATACCGCCGTGCAGTGTGAGAGAGAGAGAGACTTGTGCAAAGTAGTTGACACGCCGTGTGCTGTCAAGCCATTTGAGCTGTGCTCGTGGGGGCAACTCCCTTTTATCCTTGACAATCCTTGGCCATCGAAGTGGGCGTGAGGAGAAGTGCGGGGTTGCTCAGGCTCGAACCGCTTAGAGAAGCATTGTTTGCCTTTCGGGGCTCCGACCGTCTCTTTACCCAGAACTCAACAGAGGGGGGGGGCCGACTACCGAACACCACGTGTAGCTGCAGTTGCTCGGGTTGAGGCCTTGCGAGGCAACTGTCTAGCATGCACACCGATCTAATTTGGATTGTCTCAGAGTGCACCTCGTACAACTTATCCTAAGAGGGCTTTCTTCCAAGCAACTGGACAAAGCCAGATGATGGATCAAGTATTTACCTCCAGTGGTAAAGCAGGCAGCGAGCTTTGTCTCTGGGTCCCCTTGGGTGCTTGAGGGGAAAGCGTTTATCGATTTCCAGTTCATTTTGGCGTTCCTGGGTCCGTGTGGTCGGCAGGCTCGGAGCCATGCGTGGCATACGCTGGACGCTGGCGCTCCTCCTGTGCGTGGATGCTGCCTGGCAGCAGCTGCCTCTTTGAGCAGGGCAGCTTTCGGCTTTCGGGTCCAGAGACTGCCAGCTGCCAGAGCAGAAAGAGGTGCAATCGGACAGGGGCTCCCACCGAAACTCTGTGCTGAGGCTTCTGGGCAAATTATCAAGCCGGCAGATTACGCACCTTTGCGAAGTTGGCCGAGATTTTTCGGAAGTGTGAGCCGGAACTTGAAGAAGCTCCGCGCACAAGATGCTGCTTTCACTACTGTCATTCCTATGCAGGTTACCGTTGTCGATGCTGCCTTCAGACATTTGTTTGCTTCGTGCACATTTCGACATCACATTACATGCCCGCAGCACGCATGAGCAAATAAGGCATTGGCAAGGAGTGCGAGTGCCAAGGCTGCTGAGGCTTGTGAGGATTTCGAACCACTGAAGGACTCGGAGCGCAAGGCTGCTCGCGACTACTTAATAGCAGCCTCGCGCGACAACTTCCTCCTCGAGGTGTTCAGGTCAGTGAATACCACGGCCGGCGACGATCTCGTCCAAGACATGCTGGTCGAGGTCGCTTATAAGCTTGCCGTGTGGAGCAGTACCTGCAGTCGTTTTTTCGCGCAGACCAGCTTGCAGAATGAGTGCGTTCGATACACTCACTAAATGTGTGAGCGGTGCAGGTCGCAGATCCCGCCTTTGTCGCTCAAACAGCGGGCCCGCTGGTTGCATCATTCGTGCTCTTTGGCTTCACTGCAGCTTCACCCTTGCAAGTTGGGCACTCCAAAGAGTGCACAGATAGATTTCTAGATGACAGGTTCGGATCGCTTTGTGTACGTACATGCGAAAGAATTCCGGCTGGAGAGGTGTAAGCCCGAACTGCGTGTTCCTCGTTGACGGGCGAAAAGCGTCAAGTAGCAGACTTCCCCTCAGGTTTTTTGGAATTTGGCTGATTTGCTGCTGCTGGTCGGCCTGGCCATGCTGCCGTTGTTGCCGCTGCTGTCGGCGCCGATGGTTCTGCCCGTCGGTCTGCAAGCTGTTCTTTATCCTTCTGCTCGGACACTTGGCAGAAGCTTTCGACCTTTCTGTAGATTGGTGCTGGTGCCCAGAGATTCGGTGAAAATGCTTGTCCGATCCTTTGAGGAGCCATCGGTCTTGGCCTTGTGGTGGCAGCACTGCTGGCACTGCGAGGCTTGGAGGCGTCCACGGACGGCGTGGCACGAACGGCTGCTTGGTTTGCATGCGTCTGTCTGCACCCCCGCTAGCCTGATCTCTTTGTTCGTTCTAGACGATTTCAGCAGTCTCAGTTGTGGTCCCCATCCGGAACTTTTCCAGCACAGGCCATGCTTTGTTTGGGTGGCTGGTGAGTTGCACCGCCGCTGACCCCAACCGTCGAAGCCAAATTCGAGCAATGCTTGGTTTCAACTTCAGGGGTCCTATGCAGGCAGACAAGGAAAGAGAAGTGGAAGCATCGAACACCCCGACATTGACCAATCACCACGGCGCGAAGTATCGGCTTTCTCTTTCATATACCGACTGCATGGAGAAATCTCACGTCCAACTAAATCCCAAATAATGTATACAGGAGCGGAGGGGCACTGAAGGTTTTGTATTTCCACGGACACCGTAATGCATATATGGTCATGCAAGAGGAGGTCGACAGAAGCAAGATTACGCACCCGGGCCCCACCATAGTGCTGCACATCTGTCCGCGACGGGCGGCAATCATTGTATACATATCCGCGTGATCGGAAATTGCGCGCAGCGGGGGGACGAAGTAGTGCACAGGTGCAAAGACGGCGGGCTCGAGACAGAGAGAGAGAGAAAGAGTGCCTGGGAGAAGAAGAAGAAGCAGAAGAAGCAGCGAGAGAGTGCATGGCTTTGCGCAGCAGCTCAGTTGGTTTGGGCTGTCAGCATTACCGCCTCTGCGTCGCTTGCACGGCCTTCAGAACTCCGCCGAGGCGTGCACTTCCGCCACGATTGTCAACATGACTCTGTCCGGAAGTCAGAACCCGCGATTTCTGGGATTGATGCTTGGTCGAAAGCATGACATGACTTCTTCCGCCTAGCAGTTGCACGTAGGTCCGTTCAGGCAGCAGGCAGATGGCAGACAGGTGATGCCTCAGGAGAGGTGTGAACTCTGCAAAGCCCTGCAGTACACCTCCCATGATCGGATGTTCTGTTCTGCGCACCGTATCCAAGGATTCCAGTCCTCCAGCAGGTCCAAAATATCATAAACGCCCTCGAAGAAGACAGCGCGTTCATGACGGCACTCTGGCAGAATTCGTTGCGGTTGCATGCCGTGTTGGACACTTGCACCCCTGCATGGGGGCTTGATGATACTGCCTCTTCTAGCTGCCACTGCATTGCAGCGCAGGTGTGTAAGCGTTTTCCCTGCCCAAGGTAGCCAATGGTGCATGAACAAAGGGTTTGTGTTTCGACCTGTGCATTCCAAGGGTGCCTTCTCACATGACAGCATAAGGATCTTAGAGGTGTCCTCGATGACACGGAGAAGATTTCAGATGCCGTCGAGCTAGCGTCAAAGACTATGACGATGCTCAACGACATGATGCGGAACGACGCAAATCAGTCGCCGAAACGTGGCTTTCCTGAATGAAAATCGCGGGCATATACACAACCTCGAAACAACACCAAAGAAGACTCAGGTGCAAACGGCGACTCGCTTCGGCATAGCTGCACCCTCTGTGTTGAGCTCTCGGACCTGCTGACGCCCGCCATTGCTACACTTGAGAGCAGTCTGGGAACTGCCTTGGACAGAGCACGCACGGAGGTCATTTCTACACTGAAAAGACGTAGTCGCATTACGGTCCCTTCACCTCTAAGTCCCATTTGGTTCCCCTCTTCCCCTGCAGGTGAACAACCAGCTCACCGGTGAGAAGCTTTCGGACGGGTGTGTGGAAGTAATGGTACTAGTAACTAATGAAAAGCTTGGCGAATTCTGGAACAAGACAGACATCTGACTTCATACCCCCTCCCCCCTTAGGTAGGTTGCATCGGCAATATCCAGTCATGAGAGGAGCTTCAGGGTAGCATGGATCAGTTCACAGCGCCGCTGCAAGAGTTCACGGAGTCGATGCATGGACTCTTTGGGCCTTTCGTGGAGCAAGACCTGCTTCAGCAGATTGAAGACGGGCTCCTCGGTTTCAGGAATGGGCAGAGAATCAAGGACTGGCCTTTTTGGTACATGATGAGACAGATACGTGACCTTCCCCATGCAGCCTGATGCGCAGTGCGCTTGTTTCCGGATGAGCCCGGATGCAAGAAATTTGGAGGGGGAGACAAAGCAACCTGATGCAACTGCTTTCGTGTGTGCCTTCCCAGGCTGCGGCTGTATGGGCCCCTGGCAGTGTGTTTTTTTGCAGCAGTCGCCACCATGCTGCAAGAAGCTTTATGTTTGCTCGCAAGAGTTTCAACATGTGCGGCCAAAGATTCGGCTAAACCCTGACAAGGCTGGCTTGCTTGCGTGTTGCGGCATGTGCTCGATGTGCTGCTGGTGCCGTGTTCAACGCGGAGCTGTGCAGGCATCATGCAATCATGTCGACTTGTGGCCGTTGTAGCCACACCAGTCAGTTGGACGCGTTTCTACAGCGACTGGAGATCTTTGAACCACCCCCAAGTGAAAACCAAGCACCTGGGGCCAGCCTTTCTGGGGCCAGCCATTCCCTTCCAACCATAGCGTGTGTGCCTGTGGTAGCGAGCACGAGCTCACTTGAAGCCCTGTGCCCCAAAGCCCTAAACTCTCAACTCTAAACCGTGAGGTGCCAGAATCAGCAACAGTCCCTAGACCTAGAACAGTGCTCGCTGCCAGAAGATGCATCCACCATCGGGTGTCAGATAAATTGTGTGTTTGCAGAGGTTAGAAACTGTCGGACCGTGGCCACATCTGAAAACGTGTCAACTGTCGGGCACACGTATACCCACTTATGCACGGGTATGTGCAGACTTCGCTCATTCACTTCAATTCAGGGTCAGATCATTGTTTATTGGCCTGCTGTAGCCGTAGCAGGCATGTGTTACGCCGCTCTGCGCATGCGAAAAATCAAGAGATCAAGTGCTTGCACTGAATGCTCTGCTCCAGCCGAAGGCCAAAGCCCACCGCTGCGCATGCTGCACATGGTGCTGTGGATGCTACTACATTTGGGCATCTTGGCTGCCAATCAACTGAATTTCTGTACATGTGAAACTTCTTTCTAGAATGGCGCCGACAGCTTGAATACCTGAGAAGTAATACCTTTTGTGCCCGTGCGTGGATCATCCTGGGTCAGCTTGGCCGATGGCCGGCAGGCACAAAGCGTCTTACTCAGGTTACTTTCCTGGTTGGCGGCACTCTCCTTCTGGTCTCAGTTCCTCTGGCAAGTTTCTGAACCTTGGCCGGCCAACATTTGTCCGCTCTAGCCTTTTTATGACACGCTCCTGCTTGAACATTAGTTTGACTCCTTGTGTCAAACATTGCAAGGCTTGATCCTCGACGACTTCAGCGGACAGACCCTGCAGGACGGGGCATGGCGGGGCCTGGCTTTAGTATCCGATTCGTCCATGAGCCAAGCCATGCCACGGGGCTGGCATAGATGCAGTCCTGAGCCCGGGCTGGACTGTTGCCAATATTGCAGGACATGTCCGGGGCACTTGGCCTGGACATGACAGGCCCGCAAACAAGGATCATGCTGCTTTGGCGTTTGATTTGGCCTTATATGTGCTTTTGCTTTTGTAGTCGAGTTACCGTTCTGCTGAACATCACCACCAGCGAAAAAATGCCTATGCTGAACCAGGGTGCAGACGCAAGCAATGCTCCCAAGGCGTACAAGTTGTAGAATTAGTCTGTGGGTCTTTCATGGGTCGGTTATTGCCGGCTACTTAGGCTGAACATGGTTGATCAATGCTTCCAAAGACCGGGGACGAGTTCCTCAAATGCGGCCCTTCTGGACATCATCACCGTGGAGTCCAATGGCACAACACAGACAATGAGGCCCCATTGAGTCACAACGGCACTGTTGGGTCCTGCAAACGAAGTCATGACCCAAAAGGGCCACAGCTAACCATCTATGTATATATATATCTATATATATATATATATATCTATCTATCTATCTATATATATATATAAAGATAGACATACACACACATATACATACATGTATATATATACATACATACATACATACATAATCATACATACATACATACATACATACATACATACATACATACATACATACATACATACATATATATATATACATATACACATGCATACATACACACACACATATATATATATACATATATATATATACATATATATATATATGTATACACCACGAAATGTACAAGGAGACCCCTGCAGGCAGCAAGTGGTGGGTGGAGTCACCGACCAGATCAGCGCACAGTTCAATGGCCTCACGAGCGGCAACGCGCAACAGAAGATTCGCGAAGATGAAAATGTCCAGAAGCTCCTGCAAACAATCCAGAACTTCAGTATGGATTTCATGATGCTCCCGGACCTTCCCGCAGTTGCACAGGAGGACCCATACAAGAACATGAACTTGAATCAATCTTTGGCGAAGTTCTTTGCATCCTCTGGAGCTTGCGACGACTTCGAATGGGATGGTCAATCCACTTTTGGCCGGGCGCCCATATTCCGTGAAGCGAGTTGCCGCATTTCTTCATACATGTCGGATTTGGGTTCGTTGGCCTGCCCTAGGTATCGAGTCCTTCAGCAACGCGCTCGCGCAATTTGGAAGCTTGGCAGTGAAGCACTGGGATCTGGCCTGGGATGCTTGTCGCTGGAGCTGACTCAAGGACCCTAAACCCTAAAACTCAAGGCCCTGGTGAGTCCTACGCGCTGTGCTCCTACCCTTCCTTAGCCTAATCGGTCTGCCCTGGTATGAGTTCAGTGGCCTGGGACCCGCCGTCTTTTTTGCTCTTACCGTCATCGTCGTCTTGGAGTCTGGATTTTCCCTGCAGTGCGACCTAGTCAGCGAAGCGGGTGGGAAACAAAAACTCAAGACCCGCGAGAGGGAAAACTCAAGACCACATGCCTTGCCTGGATTGTCCGAGTGTGAGCGCCGAAACCCTAAAGCGTGACAGCAGCGAGAAAAAGAACCACAAACACACACAAAACCTACACGGTGCCTGGTTGTGAGGGCTGAAACCCCTAGATTCTCCTAGATTCGAGGTGTGCCTGAGACACCGCCGCATGCGAGCTGCGGCCAGCTTGTGAACTGCAGCGGCCACTTGGCAATCTTCCGGCTCAATTTTAGGCACCCTAAACCCTAAACCCTAAACCTAATGTAGGGGTTTTGGAGTCCGTTAAAGTATTACGCAGGTATGAATATCTATATATATATATATTAATAAATGGTAGATTTATACACTATTGATTTTATAAACAAAATTGATTAATAAATAAATCGCAATAAGTATTTGCGATTATTATTTTTAGTCGGTTCATATCGAAGCTATTAGGAATTATATAGCAAATTTCATATGATGATTGCCTTGAAATATTGTCTCTTACATGATATGATTTGTACGAGAGTCAAAATTTATGGCGGACATTTCTATATATAAGATTCTACTCTTCCCCCCGTGTGCTGCACCTTCCTAATGTTGATCATTCTGGCCCCGCACCGCCAGATCCAGCCCAACACTTGGGGACTTAGAGCTGAGGGCAAAAAGGATCAAGGATTACGGCTTACGGGCTCGGAGGTTGGGACCCGGGGCTTTGGGCCCAGATGGAGCTTGAGGTTGGGACCAAGTGACGCTTGGGGCTTAAGGGTTGCACCCACCTAACCTCCCCCAATTCCCAATATTAAAGAGTCTAAGTGGAGGTGTTCTTCAGGCACGACTGGTCTTCTAGTGATATGCTGAGCTCAAGCTCAGCATCCCGCTTCCCTTGCCGGTTTGGAGGTGTTCCTGCAACAGACGCTCTCGCATGCGAGGCGGCCAACAGCCCCTTGCCTGCAGACACTGCAGCCATCTTTTAACCTCAGCACAAGTTGCGCCATCGGATATCATCGGTCAGCGGAAATATAGCGGACCTGGCAAGAACGGCAGGCTTCATGGAGCTGAAGCAGGGCTTGCGCAGCGTCACGCGCCTGCTGCAACGGTGAGACTTTTCTTTTTCTTGTGCAAGCTTGCTCTCCTCTCCGATGCTTCATTCTTTTTGGCACAAGAGCAGCCGATGAGGTCCAGACCTTCAAGTGCAAATCCTTCCGGGACGAGAGCGGCTCTGCATGCACGCTCACCAACATGACTCACGTGGATGAAGGAGTGTACCGGAATGACTGTGTGGCTCCCAGTTGCGGGTATCATGAGGCAGCCTTTTCGTAAGGAGCAATGCCGAGCCTTTGCCCTGCGTTGAGGTTTCCGCAGCGACGGCACGCTCGCGGAGATCGAGTATGACTGCACGCTTGAAGAGTTTACACGGATAGTGGAAAGCTATTCGAGACAACTGGATCTTGCCTTCGAGCGGCTTGACAACGTCACGCCGCTGGTGCTCCAAGGCATCGCCACAGACATGCGCCAGTTGGTGGAAGAGAACGTGATCGACAAGATTGTGTGGATCGCAGATGGTGTGACTTGCGGGTTCATGGGCGCGACCTTCTTCACCTTCGTTGACGGCATGTGTTTCCGAGGAGTGTGGGGCTTCTCTGCCATTGCTGCTTCCTATGTCGCTTGCGCAGTGCTGGCGTTATTCCTGGTCATCCTCTTGTTGCTTTGACTCATTCAGCTAGGCTAGGCAGCCGGTCCGACATGTTTGATGCACCGTTGATATGACATGCACCTCAATGTGGTCCGAAGGTACTTGGTTTGGCGCTTCGCCCTGGACACGTACGACGCACGGCCTAGCAAGGGGCAGTTGAGCGGTATGTACGTAGAGTTACAACACCAGTACTGGTTGCTTGTCTTTCTCTTTGGTAGCTGCATGGTCTGATGCGTCGTTTTCAGCGGCAGCTGCCTCGGGCTGAGGAGCTGAACAAACAGGACAATCAGGCAGCTCGACCATACACAGGCGTGACAGTTGAGGGCGAGCCCCTCACCAATGCCGCCAAGGAGTGAGCTGTAGTTCCGCAACCGATGCATACATATGTGTTTATATGTGTATTTACTGGCATACGCAATCGAACCATGCAGGGTACCGAGTGAGACAGCGGTAACTAGCAACAGGCAAGTTAAGAGCTAGCCGGCCAAGCCGGCCTCGTAGATTCTGCGCTTTTTTGCCGAGAGACCAGGAGGGCTTGTCTGCATGGTCCTCCGAATTCACGCTTATGAAATTAAGGATGAAGGCGATGCAATCCAGACACTGGTCTTGCAGATGCCAAGTAGCTTTGCTGGTATGGAAGGGCGGAGGCTTCGCCGCATGGCATTCAAGCACCGACGACCCGCGAGAGAATCATGGCCGCCCCTTCTGTGCCTTTGTACACGATTGCAGGGACATGGCCAAGCCACAGCCCTGTCTCCACGAATCAGTGAAAGGCACGTCACTTTTCCAGGGTGCTGTGCCCATCACTGAGAAGTTAATGAACTCTCCGAAGGCGGCATCTGAGAGTAACCCATCGGTTGGGTCTGCTTTGCCATCTGGAACGACGGCCCCGGATCCATTTCTCTCAGCTACATTTTTGACTATAGGTGACCATTGGCTAGACTCCTGGCGTCGGTTTTGATCCATTAGATCCGGGGCATACGGCTGCCTGCAATGGTCTTGGCATGGAGCTGCTTTATGCCCCCCCTCGCGTGGTCACCGGTCCCGGAAAGCATGTGTGCAAGTGGTTGTGACCAAAGAATCGGTTCGCATCAATGTTAGGAGCAGCTTGTTGATCAGCGCCTCGTGCCATGCCTCTTCTCCTTCCCGACTTGGCAGGTCTGTGTCCAAAGGCTCGTCGAATGAAGCGTGAGGCTGGCTACGGCTACGGCTTCCAAGAATCCTCATGCAGCTGGCAGCTGGGTTGTTTTTCTGGAAGTCCAGGCTAAGGAAGGTAATTTGAAGGTATGTAACTGTGTGAACGACGTGTTTCAAGACAGAAAGAGGATCTCGGCCGCGAGGCGACGTAACGTTGTAGCGAATCTGGTTGAGCTTGTGTCCAGGCCGGCCTCGACGAATGGGTGACATCTGACTCGCTGCCTTCTGTTTGGTGTTTCGATGCACTTTGCTGTCGACTCCTGGTGCCACTCGGAAAAGTTCGGCTCCTTTTAGTTTTATTCAATGATTGCGGAGTGTGCCACGGGCATCGCTGACTGAAGAACAGACAGTGCCCCGTGGAACCAGGCTGCCCTAAGCTCCGAAGTGCTGCTTTCGGGACATCCCGACTTGCGAGACCTGCTCGTCCGAAAATGCTTCTCGCCGCAAGCTGCCCAGCTGCGGCCATAGTGTTTCTCCGGAAAAAAGCCTTGAACTCTGCTACGCTCGCTGCTTTTGCTGCTTCAGATGTGCCTGTAGCTCCGGTGCCGGCCTTTGGCGATTGAACTCGGGCTGGAAGGCACGCTGCCCTCTGCACTCCTTGTAGCGATTGATAGGCAGCACAGTCTTAGCAAGATGTCCGCTTCGCAGGCCCCGTGCTGGAGATTGACCGATCTCCCGGCATGGCAATTCAGCCTGCTTCGGCCGACATTAAGGCGAGCGGCTTAGGTGATCGGGGGCCGGCCTACACGAGCCAGAACAGCCGTTAACATTTTCATGAGACGGCCCAGTGGACGACCAGCCCGGCTGATGGAAGACCAGAATTTCCGAACAGCTCATCGAATTCATGATGCCAAGGAGTGCTTGACCTGGAGCCATGCCCGCGGCAATGCGATTGTAAACGTTTGCGTCATACGTACCGCAGCAGATTCAGGGCAAACGTGTCTTGCAGTCACGGCACCGTGAGCTCGAACTATGGCGCGGGATCTGCATTGCCGTCTGTTCCATGGAGAACTGGAGAACCAGCACAATTCAAGAAACATCAGCCAGATTTTTGTGGTTAACTCGAATCTGCGGAAGCCAAGCATGGCGGCACGGCAAACGGACGTCGAGGGTGGATCGACCATTTTTGATGCAGACCGTGACCTACCGTGACCTAGAAAAGCTGAGGTGTCAACGAACAAGGTATCAGACCCCATGCGCAGCAAAGCGGGAGAGATTGGGCCTTTTGGTGCCCCCCTTCACTCGAGGCCCGGACTTCGAGGCCTCGGTCTGCAGTGGCCCCGCGAGGCCTGGCCAGGGGCGTTACCACAGAGGCGTGAGGTGTCAACGTTCTTGCCATGTTGTTGGAAGGGGAACTACAGGAAGAGCGGAAGCTGGGAGCAGGATGAAGCCGACACCCATAGATCATAAAGGACCCCCAGAGCTACATGACATTGTATAGAGTCTAGAGATACTTTCAGACGCCAAGGTGAGGTCGCAACAGTCACAGCCTCATTTTCGGCACAGTCGCCAACCTTTAGGTGAGGAGTGTGCCAACAAGACTGACTGCCACTCTGGTTGTTTGTGGCCCGGCACGTCAGTGGGTCATCATGAGGGCTGCACGCAAGCAGATCGCGCCAAACAAGCAACCCCCACTCTACACATTGCCAAGTAGACTAGTGACTAGCACATGCCAACATTGGAAGTGTGAGGCTTGCCTGGATCGTGCTTGTAGAAGTAGTCCTTAGCCGGTCTTAAGCAGTAATTAGATCTCAAGAGCTGCCCGAAAAGGGCCGACATGCCGAAGCGATGGCGGCCACCAGCACCGACCCCACCGAAGCCACGGATGGACAAGGTTGCTTGGAAGTTCGTTCCTGCTTCATACGATCGATTCATCTGTGCTGGACCTGGGGCTCTGAAACGAGATGATGCCTCCAGCATACCGTAGGTTTTTCGGTCAGATGTGTCTGCACTTCCTGTCGTTGTCTCTTTGTTCGTTTTGCCCACGGCGAACATGCGATTCTTGCTGCAGACTGCGTCCGAGTATGTGGCGGAAATGAAGGAACAGGAAGAGGCGATGTTATGCATTCCATCGCCTCGTCTTCTGTTCTTGGAATGATGCTGCATGGTTTTCGGAGGCTGAGCGGCTTAAGAAATCAGGCAGCACAAAGCTCGCACAATTCGAGAAGGACATTGTGAAGCCTGCCCTGCCGTGAGTTTGAATGACACTCCAAGATGTGAAAGGAGTACGGCGATCCAGACAATGCGACTGGCGCCATCAAAACACCTGCTGAACTCAACAACGCGGCCGGACCGATGGCGCAGCTCGGCGGTCACAAGTGCATCAGCTTCTAGGCGTGCAAGTAGCACCCGCTTTGCGGATCGGAGGCCTCCCAAGAAGATGAAGAAGGACAAGAAAAAGGACAAAAAGAAGGACAAAAAGAAAGACAAGAAAAAGACAAAGAAAAAGAAGAAAGATGGCAAGAAAAGGAAAGACGACAGCAGCAGCAGTAGCAGCGGCAGCGGCAGCAGCAGCAGCAACGGAGGCAAAGCAAAAGGCAAGCTATCGTCGAAAAAGAAGAAGGACAAACTTGCTGTGAGGGCAGTGTGTGAGTGTGAGCTCAGCAGTCGACCGCCAGCCCTGGTTTATTTGCAGGAAGCTGTGACAGCCAAGAACGGTTGGAGGATCTCCGGTTTCCTCAAGGCCGAGTTAGCACTCCGCACGATCACTGTCTGTTTGCCGACACGCCGGTGTATGAACTTGGCTTTGAATGTAGAACAAAAAAGTTTAACGCGAGAGCCTCAGCACGAACGCATGGGAACTGTCGCCGAAGCAGATGGTAGGTCGGTTTGATGTTGGACACACTTCGGGACGAGTTGTTCCTGCTGGTCAGTTGCTTGGGGTCGCAGCCGGCGGGTTTTGTGGCAGTCGGAGGACAGGCAAACAAAGCCTCAACGTGGCAGTAGTCGCAAGCAGCAGCAGCAGGAGGAGGAGGAGCAGAGGAGGAGGAGGAGGAGGAGCAGGAGTAGGTCTGAGTAGGTAGCAGCTAGCAGTAATAAATAGTAGTCGTCGTCGTGGTAGTGGTAGTGGTAGTGGTAGTGGTAGCGGTAGTAGTAGTCGTAGTAGTGGTAGTGGTAGTGGTAGTCGCCGTAGTAGTAGTTGCAGTCGTCGTAGTAGCCGTGGTGGTGGTAGTGGCAGTGGAGGTGGAGGTGGATGTGATAGTGGTGGTGGTGGTGGTGGTGCTGGTGGTGGTGGTGGTGGTGGTGGTGGTGCCGGTCGCGGTCGTGGTCGTGGTCGTGGTTGCTGCCAGTGATGGTAGAGGCGGGGACGGTGATGCTACTGCGGTGTCATGGTCCTGATCCTGATGGCTGCTGCTGAGTGCTGATGGGTGTGGTGGCGGTTTTGCTGTGCTGCCGTTCCGGCTGCTGGTGATGGTGGCAGAAGCAGGTGGCAGTGATGTGTTGTCTGTTTGTCACAGGAGTCGGCTTTTTGACAATATTTTTTGCATGTTGAGCGAGTTTCAGGCCAGCTCTGATAGCTGATGGCAGAGCTAGTGACAGCTAAGCAGCTAGTGCAAGCTCTGTTGGTTTGTTGGCGGCACTCGGTGGGTTGTTTTCCTAAAACTTAGTAAGGAGCATTGTTCGGGGTCTCGAATTCCCTGATGATCCGCCGCCGACAAGTCACAGCAGCCATCAGTCAGTGATTCTCAAGCATCGGCTGCCAATATGGCGATCGCACCAAAGCATGGACTGACAGGCAGTTCCAGACGTGCAGACATATGTAGACTGTATACAGAGATCATGGACATTCAAGCTACGCAGGTGTAGAGCCTGCCCTGCCGACCTCCGCAGCATAGAAGTGCAAGTTGGACCTTGCTCGACGTGCGCCGGGAGGAAAACGTCGCTCTGTGCCACCGGCTGCGGGTACGCAGCGGGTAAGGTGAGTGGTGCATTCAGGCTCCACGAACGTCGCGAAGACCGCCGGATCGCAGCCGGGGCTTCAGTCAGGAGGGCTTGAATTGGCATGCAGAGGTTCGATTGAAACAGTCCATATCCTTTGTGGGATATGCTAGGGAGATCTATGGAGTGTAGCGTGGTCCCAGCTGCGAGTAGTGTGAGAGCGTTCAGGCCCTGCTGCACCGAAGACTTGCCGTGGAGATGCAAAGAGGCGGGGTGATTGCTAAGATGTGCCTTCAGGCCTGGAGTGACTCAAAATGCAAAAGGCAGCCTCCGATCTCGCCCCGGTGGCCGCTGCCGACAAAGATCCCAAGCCCCGCTAAGGCTCGCGGTGAAATCGAGCATGCTGTTCATGCAAGCTGAAGCTTCACGTCCTGGCTCCACCGGTCCGGACATGTCATGTTTCAGCTTTATGAACTGGACCGAGAACTGCACCCTGTTTGCAAGCACCAGGTTTGTACTAGCCCGGCTCTGCCGCCCTCTCAGCACGCCCAACACTGCGTGGGCATGACAACTGCACAAGTGTTGGTGTTCGCCCACGAGCTGCAAAGGCCAGTGGCCGGAGCCTTGCAGAAGAGATGTGCTGATGCGGCGCCCAGCTTAGCAAGGCAACAGAACTGCGCTAGTAGGCAGCCCTCCTTGATCATGCGTGGGCACTGTTTTCCGCCGAGTCCGCCACGGTGTCTTCCTTATAACGCTGTACTTCTTTGCATGGCTGGTGTTGTAGGCCGGGGACTTTGCCTCAGGTGCACACGCTTCATCGCTTGCGAGCACAGGACGATGCCATTCTGAACGAGGTGAGCTGTCTTGATGGGGCGTCAGCATACTTCACGTGCCTAAAGCGGGCCCGAGAGCTGGTGTTGCGGTCGCCGCCTGGCTTGCTCTTCAAGCTCCGCTTGTCCAGACGAGACCACGGCCGGGCATTCTCTGTCAGCCCCGTCGCCGGTCCGAGGTGCGGACACCGTAGACTGGATGGAGCGGCGTGGATTCCAGACACAGCAGCTGTAAGGACTTGGCAGCTGCATACGTGGCTGCTGCTCGAGGCAGAAACATTCCTCTGGGAAATGCATGCTGCATGCCTGCATGAAAGACGGCTGTAACGCATGGACAAGCGCTCTTGCACGAGCAACTCCTTGTCTGCAGGCCGTGCTCCGGCAGCTTGCTCAGATGGATCCGCCTTTTTCGCTCCATGGTTCTCGCTCCCTGAAGTGCTTTTTCTTGGTACTTTCGAGAAGCATGTCCGTTGACTCGCCGACTTGCCAGCCGAGCCCACGACCTCAAACCCTCTAAGCCACCGCATCCGAAATGCCCACCCAAAGGAAAAGGAAGAGGATTTCTATGCTCCTCGAGGACGCGGCCTTAGAAATTTGGGAAGCTAAGCACTTTGGCACTTTGGCCCCGGCCCTTGCCTTTTCTCGAGCGTTCCTATCCACTTGTCTTGGTAGATGTGATGTGTTTACAAGTGTATTTTGCCATGCTAGAAGCTGAATGATTTTTTGGGGGCTGCTGGCTAGTGCTAGTTTTGCAGCCGGGTTCCTGAGCTTGGTGTTCACACGGCGCACTCTGTGACCAGAGGCCCGAGGCCGGGAAAGTGGAGCTTCACCACTTTAGCAGAGGCGGGGATTGCTGCCAGTTCCGAGGCCGCCTGAGCAGCACCATAGTTGTCGGACAGGGCGCATGCGATGCCAGTATCAACATTGCCAGCTCCACACAGTCTGCTAGGCCCGGGATCGCTTCAAGCAACGAGTACATGCAGTTGAGCCTCTCTGCCGCAAGACCTCTTGTCACCCCCGCATCCTCCAAAAACACATATGCCAGAACAGGCAACTCTTTTCGCAAATAGGTCAATCACTATCCAGGCTTGTTACTGCTAGTAGGCTTTATTAAGCATTGTGTAGTGCAGGCCCAGCGCTAGAAACAGCAAAGCAAGCGAGACACAGATGCAAATACTAGCGTACTGAATTTAACGAACTTAGAAAGAGCGATTGACTAGGCTACTCCAGGCTTGCTTTGGGCTTGTTTCGACCTCATTCCGGGCTTAATTCCATGGTTCTGCCAACACTCAAGTAAAACACAATACGCCGAGCGAAATTCCAAAGATGAATAAAGTCTTCGTTATATATAATCTTTAGGGGTTCTAGAAGGCCCCCCGAAAAAACAGGCCAGAACAATAATTAGTCAGGGGTAATGCGTTCTTTGAGAGAAGGCATCTCGGCCGGTGGTTGGGCATTTGTCATCTGCTCGTTCTTCGTTACAAATCCAAGAGTATTCGGTTTGCTGTACCTTGCCAGATGGGTAATAAAGGACGTTTCCAGTGACAAGCCAGCACAAGTAGCAGGGTACATCTGGCAGCAATGGCGAGTCGTCCTTCTCAGGCGTTCGACAGAGTATATGGCTGCCCTGCAAGAGAAGCCTGGCACAGAGCTTCACATGCCTGATGAGTTGAAACTTTGCTGAGTCCAGTGGCCTTACCATTCGCAAAATCAAGGTTGGACGATCTGAAGGACTGCTCAGCCGTCGGCTCATTGCTTCGCAATCTGTGTCTGCGTTTGTGCCCGCCGTCCGTAACCTCCAGACCGAGCGAAACAGAACGAGGCGTAGCGCGTTCAACCTTAGAGCAGGGAGTAGCAGTGTTTCTTGGGCTGCTGAGGCCAGCTGCTCGACAAGCTGTGGATCTTCAAGCGAAAGCTTGTCGCTTCAACCTCAAGTCTTCAGCGATTCTGATTATGTCGCCCGTCGGACATGCAGCACTCCTGCGACATTGATGACTGACACCCAAGGACATTTGCTGTTCAGCTGGCTGCTCTGCTCGACAAGTAAGTTTGGAACGTGTCGCAAAGCCCTGCAAACATGTGGCAGTTCTCCACAGCGAAGACACAAGAACAGGGTCGTGTGCGACCCACGAGTACCAGTACTTGAGGTGCATGTGTGCGTGGGCTGAGGAGAGCATTCAAAAATCGGCAGATGTACTGATGACAAAGCTGCCTGGCTAAGGCAGCGGGTGGGACAGGATGGTCAGGGCTCATTCATGTAGTTGGCGGCAGGCGCATACGCCGCCCTGTTTCTTTCGGGTCTTCCAAGACGTTTCGGATGGTTCCATGGGGTTGGGATGGGGGGGGAGGGATAGTGACGTAGGTTCTAGCGATGACCATGCCCAAAACGCTGGCATTTCAGCATTTTTACCACACTTTACAACATACGGCAAAAGGACGTTTGACATGTCTGGCAATAAGATGTACTGTCATCAGCATGCGCGCCTCGTGCGACCATGCCCAAAGCATTGATGGCGATGATGTTGAAGAAGAAGAAGATGATGATCTCTACGGAAGGGTATTCACTGAGCGATTTTGTCCAACCTACAACAGTTTCTGGCAGGCTCTACAACTCTTTTTTTCCTGAACTTCGGGATAAAACCGCGGTCTCCAACATGATGACGAAAGCGAAGTAATACGGCGCCCTATGCGCCGGCACCCATATAATTAACCATGTCGTTCAGCTGAGCTGACGTGCCTAGGCCTAGACTGACACAGCAGGGTTAGGTGCCGACCATGACTTTGTCTTTAATTCAGTCATTGTATTTGCGCTTCAATCAGGTTTCCGTACCTAGAGGGGGCACTGGCGCCTGCTTCCAGGCACCAGGCGCGAGGGAGCGACCTGCTGAAGCTCGTGTCCTGAAGGATGAAGCTCAGTGCAGGTTCGCGGCTCTTCTGTTGTACTCGTGCATTAGCTTGTTAGATGCGTTGTCTATGGCGGGGCTGCTTAAGAGTCTTACGAACAACGAAGGACAGCAAAGCGATTGCCGAATTCAACTTGCTTCTTTGCGGCCTTACCTTCAGCGGCGCCAATTTGCGCATCATTTAATGGTAGTGGCGTGGTGCTGCTATGCAGAGCTCATAGCATGCCGCGCGCAACTGCTAAGAGCTGGATGGAATCTTCACTGTACAGTCCCACCGGTAATTTTTGCACAGTCTGCGCACAACGCACAGATCGAATCGGCGACACCCGCATGCAAGCAATGCCAGCTGCCGGTGGCAATCTGCCATACTAGGCCCATATGGCACCTGTTCGGGCGCAATTTTCAATCGGAGCATTTCAAAAGAAAGCTCCGTCGTGGGATCATGTCATATGGCGGCCCAGTCCTCCATTGCGCCGAGGTATAGAAGAAGCTTGGGGATGGAATCTCGCCAAAATAAGAGGTCTGTGATTAGATTCTCCCAGGAAGTCATGTCATAGATAAAATATCAAATTCTTGCAGAATTTGGAAGCTATCGCCGATGAGTTTAACTACGGCTGTAAAGGGTGAGGCGGGCCACAAAACAATGCCTTATGGGCCGTCACATCCTTTTCATTTCTGTCTGATATCTAAATTCTTCCCACCCTGATTCATTAATTATTTTCTCCTCTTGATTTCTGGCGGCGATGTATTTGGGATTCATTAATTATATTCTCTTTATTTTTTAAAATGGCGATTAATGATTTAATATCAAGCAATATATTATTATTATGTGAATGACGATATTTATTAAATTATTAATTATATATGGTTTTCTTCTCATTGATTCTCTTGAATTTATTAGTTATAAATAAAGATTACTTCATCTATTCGAACGATATGGTCTAGAATAAAAAATAAAGAGATGTCTCATTGATTCTCTTGAATTTATTAATTATAAATAAGGATTACTTCATCTATTCGAATGATATGGTCTAGAATAAAAAATAAAGAGATATTGATTAACTTTTTTGATTTTGATTCTCTGTATTCTATGGAATTATAAGCATTATCGTCTTTATCTTATTTGATAATAATTCTTTTTTTAAAAAAATATCTTCTTCTTGCATAGATATTATCTCTTGAATATATTTGATAATGAATTCTTGATATTTCTATAAGAAAAATTTCTTATAAAGAATTCTTTCTTATTTTTGAAAAAAAAATATTTTTCTTTACATGACATTATTTATAGATTTTCTGAAAAAGATATTCTTATATAATTTTTCTACAAAAGAATCTCGAATTTTCTTCCAAAAAACGAATATGATTTTTATCTTTAGATATTGATTTTCTTGCTTATATAAATTATATCGCTAAGCTGCTTTTATTTATCTTTTTTCTTGAATTCTGAATTTATATTAATTTGAACAACATTATAAATTCACTTGTGAAAATTTATATAAATATTCAGATTGGTCTGATCCGCGTTAGCTAGGACTCGTGTTGGGCGTTAGTGATTTTGCCTATGCCCTGAATGATCCGTCAGAAGAATAGAAATAATTAATAATTTCTGCGCCATGGTAAGACATAGATCTCGTGCATTCGGAATACGCGCTTTCATATTCGTATTCGCGCGCTGAGATCACTGTATAGAGATAGGAGGCGAATCTCATTTGGGAATCTAACTAGGAGAAAGGAATATTGGACAACATCTATATAGAATTCAAGAACAAGTAGATACGGCAATTTTATTTCAAAATAATAGTGTGAATTAGTTGTGCGACAGCTTTGCGATAATGGTCGTGTCAGCGAAGAGTCGTTTGGCCGCCAATCTCCTCTCTTGGCCGTAATCAGTAGGGATAAAGGAGGACGCGCTCTGGGATACAGAAGTCGGGATCCTTGGGAGATTTGATATCTTGTACGTAGAGATCTTATCGACTTATTTGATCTATTGAATTTGTTTTCTTTTCGAAACCGTAATGTCGTATGTTGAATCTGGGCGATACAGTTCGCTTTTGAGTATGCTCCTATGGGCGCGTCAGTAAAATTGGATTCAAATTCCGAAATCTGTAGCGCGTTAGTCAAGATAGCTGAGAATGTCTGTGCGTTAGTTCTTCCGTAGCGTGCGACAGTAATACGACAGATTTGGCGCCAATTTCGTATTTTGTATGATAAGAGGATTTAGATCTTCATATATTTCTTTCTCTTATCTTGATATTAATAATTTTGAAATCGACAACTATATTTTAATAAAATTAGCAATTTATATAATACGATATCGATTCGGAATAAATACCGATAATTTCATGAAAATAAGATATAATTATATAATTATATCGATAGAATTATTTTCAAAATTAAATTGAATATATATATAGCTTGTAGAAAAAATTGATATTAATTAGATGATTCTAGAATTTATATATTCACCTTACTCTTGTGAAATTCTAAACAAAAGTTATAATATATTAAAATTCATGACAAGTTTAAATATTATTCTATATAGATATCTGAGATCTATTTTAAATATTCCTCGCTAAAAGTTACGATTTATCTCAAACTATTTGGATCTCAATTTTCAAACCTTTCAGAGATAATTTATTCTATAGAATTATTTAATTTCATATAAAAATATATCGTTTTGATAATGTCATATTTACAATACAATATATTGTTATTTTCTTAATCTATGAATAATATTGAATACGTTTGATTTTTTCTGAATATTTTTTATATTAATTTGAGAAATCGTCAATATAGAAGATATGAGTTGCGCATAAATTATGAATTAATCTATCAATCGATAAGGGAAAGAAGAAAAAAATATATCCGATGATTTCTCCTTAATTTTTTCTTCTAAAGAAATATAACCCAACTAGGAATTAAATAGAAATATATATATTTCTTTAAAATATTTTTCATTCATATTAACCAAGAATCGAAACGAAATCGTTTTAATACAAGAAACGAAATAATTTCAATAAAGAAATTAGAGTTCCGTAAGAAATATATAAAATATATTAATAAATGAATATAATCTAATTAATAATCGATATAAAATTCAGAAGAGAAAATTTGTCATAAATGAAATATAATACAATATCGAAATATAATATATCTCTTTATCAAAATTTTTCCAATAATCATAAGTCAACAAATACACAATAAATGCCTGTATTTTGTGGATTTATATAACAGATGGAAATTATGACTTGTGTGATTTCCACGTTAATATCATTCATATGTTATGTGCTATACTTGCGTTCTAATAAAATTATATAATAGAGATACGGCAGATTTCTTATATAGACGCGTGAAATTAGAAGAATTTTGAATGGGTATTGACACCCAACAACAGATCATATAATTTATTTCTTGTCGAGCTTCGTCAACACGAATATTAATATAGATGGACATTATTTCATAGCCAACAAAATATAAATTAGATAGTTGACAAGCCAAATAAATATAGTCAATTGAGAAGGCTGGTGACCCATATCATCAAGAAATGAATTTAGATTGATATTGGATTCCGATATCATTCAATTCAAATTGGAGAGATATTGACCCATGATAGCATAGCTTGAATTTAGAAAGTTATCGAAACTCAACTCCTCAATTTAGATGGGTATTGACCCACAAGAACGACAAATTGAAATAGATGGGAATCGACCCATAATATGAAATTGAATTTTGAAAAAACTAAAATAAATATAGATATTAATTCTCAAGAACAAATGAATTTATATGAATATTGGCCCACAATTAATATAGATAGATATTATTTTATAGCCAACAAAATATAAATTAGATAGTTGACAAGCCAAATAAATATAGTCAATTGAGAAGGCTGGTGACCCACATCATCAAGAAATGAATTTAGATTGATATTGGATTCCGATATCATTCAATTCAAATTGGAGAGATATTGACCCATGATAGTATAGCTTGAATTTAGAAAGCTATCGAAATCAACTCCTCAATTTAGATGGGTATTGACCCACAAGAACGACAAATTGAAATAGATGGAAATCGACCCATAATATGAAATTGAATTTTGAAAAAAAAATAAATATGGATATTGATTCACAAGAACAAATGAATTTATATGAATATTGGCCCACAATAACGAATTGAATCCGGGGAGATATCCGTCCAATCCAATATCAATAATATCTATAATTTGATTGGATATTGACCCGCAACATCCATATGCTCATATTAATGCTTTTGGATAGATAAGATTATATTTGGAATAATATCGACCCAGAGAAATTGGTATGTATGAACTCAAGCTTCATGAGTACAGGAGTATATATATTTACACATATATATAATTATATACAAATATCAATATTGTTCTTAATTTATTTTATATATTCTATCTAAAAGTCAGAATCTTAAATTCAGATTCAATATATATCCTGGGCGACCATTTACGAAGTCACTAATAAACGTATTAAAATATAGATTGCCAGACAGATGCTTAAGCATATATAATCATCAGTGCCTCGTGGCTTATAAGATTTTAAGCCTCTTCTCGAAGAGGTTTACAAGTCAATAATTTTCTTGGGTTCGTATCATATAGTCCTATCAAAGCTATCTGTGGCATTCGTTTATTGTAATAATTTGGATGATATAATCATCATCTTTTATGGCGAGTTAGTCCATAATCTGTTTTAGAGCATATAGATTTCAAGGTTATTGTCTAATGTCATAATTTGAATTTTTATTTAGTCGTTTTATCTTCAAAATTCTTGGGTTTTTCATATATATCATATTTTTTAAATTATTACCCGGTTTCCGATTTTGCTACTTCTCTATAATACCATAACAACGATCTTCTAATATATCTAAAAATAAATTAAATCTATATTATATCACAAGCCTATCCATCTATCAAATAAATATAATATAAATGCATATATAATCATAACACTATAATATCGGCTCATAATCTTAAACCAAATATATAGAATAAAATAATTTATTTATATTTCAATATTCCCAAAATAAGAACCAAATATCATATCACCCTAAATAACGTATTAAAAATCATATCATTCATATCACCATTACTTCATTTAGAGAAATGGCAAAAAAATCAATATAATATAATAAACACATAAATAATAAATAATAACAAGCTTAAAAATTTATCCATAAAATTCAATATTAAAATAAATACAAGAATCGAAAGAATAAATCTCCAACATATCCCTTTCTCTAACTTTATATATAATCAAATAAAAATAAAAGAAACTATATAAGAACCAATTCCAAATTATCATCCGAATATATTTCGATTTTTAAATTATCATATATATAATATCATAATTCTAATTTCGAAAATTGGCATGAATTTTCTCAAGTATATTTTCTATTTATATTTATATTTAGAATATTTTAATTTTCATTTAAAAAAAAATTATAGAATATATTTTCGTAGAAAAATAAAATAACATCATAATTATAATCAGCCAGTAATTTTTTCTTAATATTTTCTTTAAAAAATGAAATTATTAACGAAATAATTACGAAATTAATAATAATACTAAAAGGAATCATCAGAATAATAATATTACTAGAAGAAACGCACAAATTTTAGAAATTTCAATGTGATCTAACGGATTAATATGATAATCTAGTGTAGATAGTATCGTGATCCCGTTCGTGATTAGTGATAGTATTGGACATATTAATATCTTAATGAATGATATCAAAGACGAAAAGTCTCCACGATTATTCTTGTTGTCTTCGACAATATTGGTAGGAGCGATCATTTTCGTTAGAGCCGCAGGAGCGATCGTAGCCCGCCCCCACACATGACAGGCAGAGCTACCAGCATCCTGCTTGTAGCTACAAGTACCCAACTCAAAGCTGTGTTGGCTTCTAGCCTCGGCCTCAGTGTAAGACTTCCCCTTTCTGCCGACGTGCCCGACCGCACTGGATTACGACCCAAAAACCCTGCCCTGACTGGCAACATTNNTTGCGGAGCTCAGGAGCCCTAGACATGGACTTCATCTCAATGTCCAGTGTTGAGCATCAAAGCAGTTGCACGTCCAGCAGCGTACTTTCATTGCTTATGTGGAGGTTCTAGCTTGCACGGCGTTTTGCAATAGTGCGCCGCAGGCCAGGTCGCTCTTCTTTTCAAACTGATTCAAACCATCGAGTCAATGTGGTCATGAGGCAATTCCGCTCCGGTCGCTACGACGTAGCCGACAAGGGTCTTTGCCCTGGAATGCACGAATTGCCAGATTGCCGGAGGCTCGGAGTCGCTGCTCATAGGGCTGGCGGTGTCCTCGACATCTTCAACTGGGGACATACGGGGCGATGACAAAGGCGACCACTGGCTGTTGCCGTGGGAAGCTTTGAGAGGCTCTTTCTCGCCACTGGTCAGCACTAACAGCCCCACGATCATGCCCACGATGCATGAGAAGTACCCGGCGAGTTTCCACCAGGGCTCCCCATCCATCTCCCCTAACACAATCACGGCGGACAAACTGTTTAACAGAATGCTCGAGCCCTGGAAGAC
>CAJNJA010102919.1:8360-18598 GCA_905231915.1 Symbiodinium necroappetens
CATGCCGTTCGAACTTACATGGCCGATAGCATACAAACCGAAATAATCATGTTAGGTATTGCCTACATGCCTTTCGCACCTACATGACCGAAAGCATACAAACCGATATTATTCATGTTAAGTCCTCATTCGTGCTCGGGCGCAAAGAAAAGGGACGAATCACAACCACCATTAGCCAGCTTTGGTACTGGAACCTTAAGGCTGTACCATGGGTTTGCTGCAGAGCATGTCCAAGCCTATAAAGCCACCGGAATAGCCAGTCGTAATTTCTCCTGTTTGGGAGAGCCCACACTAGTGGTTCAGTTGTGTTTTTCCCCCCGTGTGGTTGTATTTTCTCCCGTTTGGTTGTATTTCGACCCTGTCGCCCCCTAACCCTAAACCCTAAACCTTAACTCTAGACTTCCTCAGGAAGGCCTTCAGAGCAGAAAAGAAGCCATAGAGCATGATGTATAACTCCTGGGGACCGGTTTCGGGTTTAGAGCTTAGGGCTTATAGGGCTTATGGTTTAGGGTTTAGGGCTTATAGGGCTTAGGGTTTAGGGTTGAGAGTTTAGGGCTTATAGGGCTTGTGGTTTAGGGTTTAGGGTTTAGGGCTTATAGGGCTTAGGGTTTAGGGTTGAGAGTTTAGGGCTTATAGGGCTTGAGGTTTAGGGTTTCAGGTTTAGGGTTTGTGGAGGTTTAGAGCATGATGTATAACTCCTGGGGGCAGAGTTTAGGGCCTATAGGGCTTAGGGTTTAAGGTTTAGGGTTTGTGGAGGTTTAGGGTTTAGGGGTTCAGGGTTTAGGGTTTATATAGGGGTTTAGGGTTCACGAAGCCCCAAATCCCACGGAAATTCCCTAACGCCTAGACCCTAAACTCCACCCGCCCTAAATCCGAAATCCGATCCACCTTGAACTCAAACGACCTGAACCTATGGACAACCCTGAGACCCCCTGCATACCGGAACATTGTTTTTTTTCTCGCTCTTTGTGATTTAGGTTTAGGTGCTACACTGCCGGTTCAATTTTCAGGTTCCTGGTTGAGCTCCGAGAGTTTATGGTCTATAGGGGTTTATGGTTTAGGTTCGGGGTTTGGGGTGGGCGGAGTTCGAGGTGTAGGACAAGCAGAACCATGAAGAGATACCAAACATTTCAGAAGTTACTTGATGGAACTATGTGTTGTGTTGTAGAGATAAAGAAGAAACAACACCATTCATACCAAGAAAGAAATACAGTGTAAGTGCTACACCGTATGATTTAACAAAATTGTCAGGGCCCTACTTGAATAAAACCAAATATGGCTTAATGGATTGAACAAACAACATCATAAAGATTCAGGTTTGGGTGTGACTTGCATGTTGCAGGAATTGAAAACTGTTGATTAGATTTTACAGAAACCTCAACATCGTTGCGAAATTGAAGCGCGCAAGGAGGCAAAACATCTTAACCCTAAACTCTAAACCCTAACACCTAAACCCCACTTCCTTACTCAGGCAAGGCACTCGGAAGAGCTGCAGTGTCCGGATGGTGCGTAGAACGCGAAGCGCCCTGCAACACTCCAATGTTGCATGGCAGGGGGTTTCATCAAGGTCGGATGTCAATTTGTTGGTTCAGAACTTCGGGTTAAGGCATTTGGGTTCTAAATTGTAGGGCTTAGACTTAGGGGTGCCGAGTGATATCGTTCATCAGTGACAAGACTATGCTCAAGGAGGGGCCAACAGTCAGGACTTTTGAGGATGAAGGGAGCCACTGTTCCGGACTCACACATCCGGCAGAAGTCCAGCTAAGCAGCCTAAACCCTAAGCCCTAAACCCTAAACCCCTAAACCCTAAGTAAGCACCAGGCACTGACCCCGCGGCCTACGAACCCTAAGCCTTGAACCCCCCGCCCCGCAACCACCACCAATAGCAGGACAACCTAAACCGTGAACCCTATTTCCTGGATTCCTAAACCCTAAACCCTATTTCCTAAACCCTAAACCCTCATTTCCTAAACCCTAAACCCTAAACCCTATTTCCTAAACCCCAAACCCTGAACCTTGATTCTTTGACCCTTGCAGGGTTCAGGGTCTAGCCCCAAAGGCATCGGAACGAGGCATAGCTAAGACGGGGGGGGGCCTAGGGCTTGCGCTTAACGCTGAACACCGCACTACTACCACTCCCTAAGGGTCCATGTACCCGAATAGTAGATACATTGCCCCCAAAGTACCTATATGGGGACTACTTGAAGGCCAAAGTATGTACTATTTGGGTACATGGACCCTTAGGGACTACCAGAAATTTAAGGGTCCATGTACCCAAATGCTACAAACTTTGGCCCCAAAGTACCTGTATAGGGACTACTTTAAGTTTTCAGAAAGTGTGCGACCCTAAGATACACCCAAACAGAGGGATCGTACTTGCTCGGAACGCAAAATAAGGGATCATGGCTTTTCACCAAACTGCCTTGGGTTCAGGGATTCGGGGTTAGGGCTTCAGGCTGGAATGATCAGATGCTGACCTCTAACTCGCAGATCAGCAGTCACAAGTAACCAACAAGTTTCAGAATTTTAAATTACCAAGTCCAAAACTCCCTAACCCTACACCCAGGCGTTTCGAGTCGAAACCCAGTCTCCGCGTAGCCTGAGAACGCGCAAGGTTCCTGAGCCAAAGCCAGAGCCATGTGGTGATATAGGGGCCTCAATACTAGAATAGGGTTCAGGGATGCATTATGAAGATATTTCCCGGGACTCCAAGACTCCTTCAGTTTAAGGGATGTATGTAGTTACCTTAGAGTATATGATGGGTTACTACTCGAGCTTTAAGGGATGCTACTTAATTAAGGGGTTCAGGGAGGCTCCAGGAATCAAGCAGGAACCAAGGTGAGTCTTTGGATTGAGGCCTAAGGGCCCAAGTACCTAATCATCATGCACTCTCCCTAATCTTAACCGGCACAGCCACTATCCTAAATCCGAGTGATTACCTAAATCTGAGATCCTTTGGACCCTTACGCTTCGGGTATGGTATAGTGGAAGCTTGAGACATGAAGTCGCTAGTGTCCTTGCCGAAAAATCATGTGACCCTAAACCCTAAACCCTAAACCCCTAAACCCTAAACCCTAAACCCTAAAACCCTAAACCCTAAACTTGATTACGCCCCCACGTGCCACCCTAGCCTGGGCTCTTCTTAGAGGCTTCGAGGCGGATTAGGCGGCGTGGTGGGCATACCACATTGGCCTTGTTATTTCCAGTAGGGTTTTTGGAGAATAAGAGGGAATATAGACCCTCTGAATAAGGTCCCTTTTAAGAGAGCCACAAGAAGGGTTCAGAAGGGTCCCCTTAAGGGGTCTCCCTAATACTACCTAGGATGGAGTACATTAATTATAGATTTACAGCATCACAAGAATAAGAAGCCTTCAGGAATAGTCCTATTACTGATATTCAGGCTTCTATAGTATACGTAGTCTCATGTCTGCAGGCATTAACAAGTCCTATCTCCAGAAGCCACGACAGGTAGCTATGAAAAGGATTTTGGGGTATACAGACGGAAAGATGCTCGCATGCCTCCCTAAACCCTAAACTTCCTTAAACCCTAGCCCTAAACCCTCAACCCTAAACCCTAAGCCTTAAACCCTCAACCCTAAACCCTAAACCCTTACACCCTTTTCCCTAAACCCTGAACCCCCAAAGCCCTGAATAAACTCCCCCGCCGGACTCGAACCCGTCTTTGGCCGCAGAGGAGCTCAGTAGAGTCGCACGCGGAACTTCCTGCCACTGTAGCGGTTCTGGGTAGTTTTAGGGTTTAGGGTTTAGGGTCTGGGTAGTTCTATACATTAGGGTCTCTTGTAGGGTTCCTTAATGGGATCCATCCGGGTTTCTATGGGGGTTTCTATAAGGGGCTTTAGGGATTAGGGTTTAGGCTTGAGGGGATGAGGGTGTAAGGGTTTAGGCTTATGGGATTCGGCTTTAGGGATTAGGATTTAGGCTTTAGGGGATTAGGGTTTAAGGCTTTAGGGATTAGGGTTTAGGCTTTAGGGGACTACGGATTTAAGGATTTAAGGTTGAGGGGTTAGGCTTTAGGGATTAGGGTTTAGGATTTGGGGATTAGGGATTAGGGATCAGGGTTTAGGCTTTGGGGATTGGGGTTTAAGGGTTTTGTGTTGAGGGGCTTTGGATTTGAGGGCTTAGGGAAATGTTGAGTTCATACTAATCACCGGCCCGAATGACTTCACCGGCAGGGTTGCTTGACTGTTTTGGGGCCTAACACCCTAAGCCCTGGACGTTTTTTTGCTGTAGGGTTGCCAGGTTGCCGATCCTAGAAGCCCGTATATTTCTCCCTACGAAACCACTCTAGCAGCCTTCCTAAAACCCCTAAACCCCAACCCTGAACCCTAAACCCTCTGAACCCTGAACCCTAAACCCCTAAACCCTAAACCCCTAAACCCCTCACCCTGAACCCAGCCTCCACCGTCATGAAAGTGATGATCTGAAGTGTCCAGTCGGCTATGAGCCTGGTATTTTGAAGGAACCAGGCTCTTGGGTTTTAGGGTCAAAGGGTCAAGGGTTGAGGGTTCAGGGTTTGAGGGTATAGCCTGAACTGGGCTTTGAAGTAACCGGGGAGAAAAAGCTTAAACTGTAATTGCGTAATATATGGTTCTTTTCAAGAGCAGCTCCCCAAAGAAAGGATTAAAGTCTGATACTCCCGCGCCCAGAAGCACTGCAAAGTCCATGAGGTTCCAAGCTGAACAGAAGTAGTCCAGTCCTCGGAGTCAACGGAATTGCAGGTTTAAGAGCTCAAGGGGCTTAGGGTGGAGGGATTAGTGTTGAGGGGTTTAAGAAGTTTAGGGATTAGTTTGGGGCTTTAGGGGTTTAGGGTTGAACCCGGGTTTATGGTTTAGAAATTAAGGCCCTGGATGTTCCAATGTTGGGTTGGGACGTGTTAGGAGGTAGTTAGTTTTTGGTTTGGACTTGTTAGGGTTAAGGGTTTAAATGGGTTAAGGGGTTCGGTCTTTAGGGTGAAGCAGAACGGCTTTGGACTTGTGCATCTAGGTATTTGGGTTTAGGGTTAGGCAAGGCCTAACATTTCTGTGTTGATTCTTTGCCTGATATGCTGCCCAAAGCCTTCAATTGGAAGTCTGCGGCAGCAAATGCAAATCTGCTGCCTCTCCCAAACCGAGCTACTGTTGATGATGTAAATCCCACATTACCTTAAGGACCCTAAACTGTGGAAATCGTGGTGTATTCCTTATTATGGGTACTGCAGGATTTATATCATCAACAGTGTGACACTAAACTGCAGAACCAGGAAGACGGTTGGCGAAGTATACTGAAACAAAACAGATGTCCCGCTTCAAGGCGCTATTGCTCATGAAAAACACTAACAGGAAGGAACAAGTCCGACTGCCAAACCACCGCCGTCCCAACTTCCAATGTGAATATCATCATCGCTGTCTTCCCCACCATGATCACGATCATGATGGTGATCATGATCACCATCACCATCAACATCATCTTCTTCCTCATCTTCATAATCACCTCAGCGGCCACTGTCATCACCATGGCGTCATCCCGATCACGCCTGTGTCAATCTCACCTCGTCGTCATGATCGTCGTGGTTGTCGACATCACCTCCAGCATCTGCTAGGACCATCACGGTTGTCATCTAAGTCACAACCATCAACGCCCCGGACGTCGAACTTCCCATGGCCACTGCCCACATGAAGTCAGTGCCGTCCTTTGGCATTGGCTTCCTCATGCTCCCTTGGACCACCACCACCACCACCACCATCATCATCATCATCAACAGCACGGTTTTCACCGTTATCAACATCACCACCACCGTCATCCACAACGTCGATTTCATGATCATCATCAGCATCATCATCACCATCACCATCATCATCCGTCAGCATCACCATCATCACCATCATCATTATCATTATCATCGTCGCAATCAGCAACATAATCAGCATCACCAGCACCATCATCATCATCACCATCATCATGCATACAGGTCTTAGGGGGAAGATGACGGCAACCAACAGCATGACTCATGACTAGTGACAGTGCAAGAGCTGGAAAAACAGAAGACAAACGAGCTCCACCCGACATTACTCATGTCTGCACTTGGCTTAGCGGCCTCTAACAGATTGAAACAGAAGCAATCGCCCCAGGTCATGGGTTGAAAGCTGAGCACTGACAAGATCATGGGACTTAGTAAGTAAGGTTATTCTTAGGGTAATCAGTCCCATGTTCCTCCAAGTATGCATGGCTGCATTCAGGGGGCGGAGCACATAGAGCCGCAGCAAAGCCTCCAGCGTGTAAATCACCAGCATGGCGAAGATAATCCATTCAATTGCTTGGTCCTTGGGTCAGATTTAGCGCTTCAGGGTTTATAGGGTTAAAAGGGTCTAGGGATAGGGTATATAGGGTTTAGGGTTAAGTGTGTATAGGGCTTAGGGTGTATAGGGTTTAGGGTTTATAGAGTTTAGGGTTTATAGGGTCTAGGGCTTATATAGGGCTTCTAGGCTTTATAGGCTTCAGGGCTTAGGGTTTATAGGGTTTAGGGTTTGGGGGTTTACTTGGTCCTTGGGGCAGAGGCAGGCCTTGGTTTGTTTGGGCAGAGGCACGAGATGCAAATTCAAGACTTGACCTGCGGCAACTCGGTTTTGGGGAAGTTGATCCAATGAAGCACCCTAACTGCCATGGCTCCATACCCTCAGCCCCCCACCCCGGAAGCAACATCCCCACCTGAAAGCCAGAATAAGAACTCGCGCTAACCCGAAACCACCCCTTACAACATCCTCCTAAACCCTAAACCCCGGGGGGCTCCTGGCATAGGATTTGGGATTTATGGCCCTTAAACCCCAAACCCTAAACCAAACAATAAACCAAGAATCCCTGCCGTTCAGCCTAAGCCTCTGACACCCATACCCCCGTAGTTCGATCACCTTCCCCGTCAGAAAAAGTCGAAGCTAGGGCTAACCCAGGGTTTCTGGCTTGGGCTTGAAGGTTTGGGGCTTGGGATTTCGATTTGGGGTGTAATTGCCTAGACATGGGACCTAAATGCCCATTCTTGAGGACCACCAGGGCTAACTAAGGTCACTTGGTGGGGGAGGGGGCCTGGCATAGGATTTGGGATTTATGACCCCTAAACCCTAAACTCTTAATGTCTTAACCCTAAACTAAACCCTAAACCCTAAACCCTAAACTAAACCCTAAGCCCTAAAACCCTAAACCCTAAACCTAACCCTAAACCCTAAACCCTAAAACCCTAAACTCTTGCGGAAATCTGCTGTGGAGGCGCTGGCTCCCTCCCTAAGCCCGAGAGGTTCGTCTGCAGCACGATGAAGACGATGTTCACCATAACAATGACGCCTGGAAGTTAGGGTTTAGGGCTTAGGGCTTAGGGTTTAGGGTCTAGGGCTTAGGGTTTAGGGTCTAGGGTTTAGGGTTTAGGGTCTAGGGTTTAGGGTCTAGGGTTTAGGGTTTAGAGTCTTAAGAAACTTTAGGGCTCTTATCAAGGGATCCGTTTAAAACTTTCAAGGGTTCCTAACAGGGGGTTCCATTAAAGGCATCTATAAGGGTTCTTTGAGATTTCTAAAAGAGTTTTTTATGGGTTCTACGGGGCTTAGGATTGAGGGGTGTGCGGAGTTTAGGGATTTCGGAGTTTACGGCTTTAGGGGTTTAGGGGTTAGAGGGTTGAGGGTTCAGGGCTTAGGATCTGTGTCCCGTTATCGTCCCTGGTAAAGCTATACAAAAACATCCCGCTGCCGCTGAAGCTGTAGTTTCCAGCTATTTTTTGGGTCTGGGTTGAAGTTTTGCTGGCGCCCACCCGCCAGACCCAGAACACCGAAGAGAGGGTAAAACGCACAAAATATGGCTATGGCGTCGCTAGCTGACATATACCCAGAACCCTGCTCAAATTGCTCAAGCCCTTCATATTGAGATCTTCATTCTATGTAAGGGTCCGGAGGCTTGGGGGCTTGGGGCCACGGGTTTTTGAGGAGATTGCCCTCAACTCCGACGCACTACATCAGTCTGTCAGCTTGCTGCAGGATGCATGCATGTACGTATGCATGCATCTTGCATGTATGCATGCTTGCATGCAAGCATGTACACAGGCAGGTAGGTCGGTAGGTAGGTAGGTAGGTCGGTCGGTGGGTGGGTGGGTAGGTAGGTCGGTCGGTGGGTGGAGGTAGGAAGGTAGCAAGTAGGTGGGCAGGTTGGTCGGGAGCTAGGCGGGTAGGTTGGTCGGGAGGTGGGTGGGTAGGTCGGTCGGTCGGTCGTCTGTCGCTCGATTCTACTATATCATCTAACGTGTAGTCTGTTATGTAAATACAGTCTACGTAATAAATTCATACGGTTTTGCATGTGCATACACACACATAATATATATATATATCTCTGTGATTATATATATATATATACATAAATAAGTAAAAGGGATGGAAGCACTGCCAAGGCGCCAATGCAAATATCGAAGATTGGATTCAGAACCTCGGCAGTGCCATAGCGAGGACCGCCACCAACACTATTGCTGCTAGCACGAAGAACAACAGCACTACCTCACGGCCTTCTACAAACCTTGCTTCCTACAACCTCCTGTCGTTACCCATACCACCACCACCAACGACACCACCACCGCCAACACCACCACCACTACGGCCACCACCACTACTACTCCCGCTGCGACAAAAACTAACTACCTAACCGTTGACCTAACCTACCACCACGACTACCACGACTACTACCACTACCACTACCACTACCACCACTGCCACTACCACCAGCACGACCACTACCACTGCCACTGCTACTGCTACTGCAACTGCTACTGCTGCCGCTACCGCTACCACTGCCGCTACTGCTGCCGCTGCTGCTGCTGCTGCTGCTGCTACTGCTGCTGCTACTGCTACTGCTGCTGCTGCTACTCCTGCCACTGCGACTGCGATTGCGACTGCTACTGCCAGCTGCGACTGCTGCTGACGCTGCCGCTCCTGCTACTGCGCAAGCGACTGCGACTGCTAGTGCTACTGCCAAAAGCTGCTCCTCATCCTCCTGCTGCTCCTCATCGCCTCATCCAGTCAAGACCCTCTTACCTTCGAGAAGTACCTTAAGGACGAAATAAACCCTAAAAGGGTTTCGGGTTCATATACCATATAGGGATTCATAGTATAAGGATATAAGGCCCCTACTTACTTTATAAGGGTCACTTGGTCCCCAAGGTACTTGCATACACACCAGGAAACAGCGGCAGCGGCAGTTTGGCGCCGGATGGACCACTCAGGTGGGAGCTCGCTCCTATCACTTTTGGGTTTGGGTTTTAGGGGTTTTAGGGTATAGGGAATTTGGTACTAGGTTCCAGCTCTTTGAGATTCAAGGCTGAGCACTTAGGCTTCAGGCTTGGGGGCATTAGTTTGGGGTTCAGGTTTTAGGGGTTACGGAAGTACGCGTTTGACTTCTACGCATCGAGGAAGTTTCGAGCGTCGGATTTTTTCTGGGTTTCTCCGCTTTTCGGGTGACAGTCTCGGGCTTCGAAATGAAGTGCGAAATGAGTATGAAAAAATGAAGCCTCGTAATCCCTAAACCTTAAACCCTAAGCCCTAAGCCCAGCTTAGGGCTACGTAGCCCGTAGGGCCCAAAGGACCCAATAATAAGGTACTTTGGTTGCGGATCGTAGTTATCTAGGTTAAGGTCTGGGAGAGTATATGAGTGTTCGTACTTGGACCCTTAGGCCCTTCGGGTAGGATTTAACCCCAAACACCCTAAACCCTGAACCCTATCTACGCTCAATCCTGAACCCTATATACCCTAAACCCTATATACCCTAAACCCTAAACCCTATATACCCTGAACCCTCCAGACCCTAAACCCTATACACCCTGAACCCTACATACCCTAAACCGCCCCCATACCCTAAAGCGACAAGCGAGAGACGGATTCGGGGCTCTGAAGCAGCCAGCTGACTACCCAGAGACTCCAATATCCCTTAATTCAGGAATAGACCTTAACCTACCAAAACCTACTTTTTTGTAGGGTCCCTATAAATTCCATATTAAGGTTTATACTAAGAACCTACAAAAAGTAGGGTTTGGTAGTTTAAGGTAGACCTTAAGTTATAATACGAACCCTAGTAAGATTTAAGGTATATTCCTGAATTAAGGGATATTGATGACTACTTCCTTCGCTGCCGTCAGCATCTCATAACTCGTTTTCGGGTGTAGGGGGCGGTTTATGGTTTAGGGTTTATTTAGGGTTTAGGGTTTTATGGCGGTTTAGGG
>CAJNJA010102930.1:0-18598 GCA_905231915.1 Symbiodinium necroappetens
CTGGATTCTGAACCCTACACCCTAAACCCTGGATTCTCAACCCTAAAGCCCCAAAAATCGCCCCCTTTTTTTTGAAGGCAGTTTGGCCTGGGTTACCAGCTGCATCACCCTTACCCCGCAGAATGCCGAGGAACTCAGCCTCCTTGCCACTTTAGAAGGTCAGAGTTTGGGTGCACCTGTAGGCTCGTACCCTAATCTAATGTGGGGGCCTTAATAAATAGAGTAAGGTTTGGGGGGCTGCTTATTATAATACCCCAAACCCTATTCTAGTTATTAAGGCCCTATAGTACCCCTTGTTTTAGGATACCGACCTTCCTATATAGCAGATCCTAATCGGAAAAAACTAGGTACCCTAAAAGAGGGGTAGGGTATGAGCCTCTAGGAGGATACCTACCTTTCTACATAGCAGATCCTAATCAGAAAACTAGGTACCCTAGGTATGAGCCTCTAGGCAGGGTTTAGAAGGTCCGAGTTGGACGGCTTAGGGATTTGGGGGTTTTAGGGTTTAGGGTAGAGGGCTTGGGGGTTTAGAGTTAAGGATTCAGGTACTTTGATATGATCATATCCACTTGAAGTCAGTATCTAGAAATACTATGAGGTATGAAGATAAACACGTATTCCCTCGTAGTCCTTGTATAAGAGCTTCACAACATACCCCAGGCCTGGTCTCATTCATCAGTGTACTGTTGTGTAAGACCCCAGACGACGCGCATGTCCCGACTCCTTGCGCAGCGTTGGGCCCCCCAGAAAAGCGGGAGACCGGGAGCCTAGTGAGCTGTTCTTGCTCAGCGTATGATAAATGTAGCTGACGGCATTGACGAGCTCCTGATAGAATATATATATATATATATATCATGCAGTGACTCGTTTTCACTGCGCTGTAGTCTGGAATGACTTACCTCGTAGTAGCTGTGCGTGAGTAGATGTCTTGGGTTGAAAGTGTCAGGCTTGTAGGCTTGTAGGCGTTAGGCTTCATGATGGCCTATACTGCTCTTGCATTGGTGGAGCACATGTGTTGAACCTGGCATTTGTATGTGGCATAGGTTGGCAGGACATGAAGCATTGCAGCTCCAACCGCGTAGGGCATGTCGCCTCTCTTGGTCCCGGTACTAGCAATCTAAGTGTTTAGGTCTTAATTAAGGTCAGCATCGTGAACGTTTCCTGCTCACGGTTGTTCACCTCATTTTATGTGGTGAATGCACGACTAGTTCTTGTAACTTACGCCGTCTGCGCTTTGCAGTTTTTGACCCCATGAGACTGAGGAAAAGCTGCAGAAGAGAGCAGCTTCGATCCCATCGCTTGTCCTGGCATCGATGAGGAGGGGCTGGTTGTCAATGTTTTCAGGCTTCTTTTCTGAGGTTTGGGCACAGCGCACAACCATAAAGAATGCTTGCGTTCATGATACTTCTGCTCTATTCTTGCTCGGTGAGAATGCAGAGGCACAGTACGTAGGTGTTGTTGGCAGTCGGATTTCAGGTGCGTCTTCCATTCATGACTGACAGATCACCGCACCCTCTACATCCAAGACTTCACCTCCCTTTAAATGCCGAAGCCACAGTAAGATTCGCACATCCCATGGTTCAATTCTTGAATTATAGTGCATCTTTTGCAAACAGCAGGAGCCCACTGACACGGAGAAGGACTTCGCTACGGACCCGGTCTGGAAGTAGCCCGTCGGAAATACTATAGGTGTGACATTAGCAGGAAAAGGTGTGAGGTGTGAATAATAAGTAAGGGCCAGAAGTGATATCGTTGAATATGTAGTACATGGTCTTCGGGTTCCCATTTAAGCATATACTACCCTGCTCTAGGGCGCAAGGCCATCGCCGTAGAAGCGTTGCTGCCAGAAAAGCTTCTGGGTTCAATGAACCCACGAATCTTGATACAGTAGATGGACTTATCTCTCGGGCAGAAGGTGGTTGACTCTGTATGCGAAGGTACTTGTTGCATGCATCCGGCATTTCCTTGGATGGCTCCCTCCGGCCTATAGTGTCGGTGTTCCGATTATCCGTGGTCGCCGCATGTGGTCAGGTACTTCACTTACGACACCTTCGACAGCCGCACGCTACTGGCCTGCATGCAGTGTCACGCGCGCGGTGCGTGACGTGATGCACCGCCATGCCCTGAACGGTACATCTTAACCTCAAAACCAAACTAAAAAAACAAACTAAAACCACGTGAGAGTACATAGTAATATTGGAACTCGCAGAATCTGCAGTGACAAATATCACCGCAACCCAGAAGCTCCTGCAGGTGCATAGGATTCTGTAGACATTTGTAGGTATGTATACATGCACAGAAGCCGTTTCACTCCCGAGAGCCAACACCCGAAATGGCAGCCTAAATCGGGGAAGGGATCTGATACTGCAGAGCAGAGAGAGAGAGAGAGAGACAAAGAGGGAGCGAGAGAGAGAGAGAGAGAGATTTGTTACGTGAATATTATATAGGCTTCCAGCGGTGTTTTCGGGGAATTGGGGACTTGTTTTGCACCCCTACACAAGGCCTGCAATACACGGGGGTGGGCCATCGACCCCCGAAAAGTTTGACATGCCCCTCATGCCCGGTCATGCCCGGAAGAGACGAGAGAGGGAGAGAGAGAGAGAGAGAGAGATGTTACGCAAGCTTTACAGTCGATAGTTTCTGACTAAAAGTAGTGGCTTTAGTTTGCAGAGCATGAAACACACGACTCCACAAGAAGAATAGCCAGCAGTGGCTTGGCCCTTTCCTGGCTACTCGCTGGCTGTTAGGACGTAAGCTTGTCCGCGTCTGGATGTCTATATGTCATATAGATGGAAAGAAAGAATTTCTGCCATCGAGAAGTTGCATGGCTACGTCGCTGCCAAAGGGTCGGCTCCATCGCATAGCGCTATCTGGTCACTTTACTCTAGTCGGAGAGTCCCCCTAAACCATGTCAGTCCGACGACCACTCCCCGAAATGCCAACTGCAGCAGAAACGCCCAACTCACCGAGCCGAGGTGGAAGGTCCTGGACGGGCTGGAGACTTGTCTCCGCAGTGTGCCGGGCGGAACTACCAATCCGTGGGTCGGCGCCGCGGATTTGTGGGAGGCAAGCTTTGGCCTACGGTCTGATGTAGTCGTCTTGTCAGGTGCCTTGATTTTCGTAAGGGTCTTAGGCTTGCACTATATGGTGATTTCAGACTGGGGTTTGGGATTTGTTCGGGTTGGGTTTGGCCTACACACTAGGGGGGGCAGCATAGAGCGTAAGCAAGAGTAGGGCTTGAGTCGAGTAGAGTTTAGTATTCTATATAAGCCTTATCACTGCACCTGATCGGTACTAGAGAGAGAAGACATCGACTTCAAGGACTAGCAACTTTTCTGAAAGCCAAGAAAGTTCAGGGTTTGCGGCAGGAAGCCTTACTCTGCTCCCTTTGTCCTTGAGGTGTACGAGTTCAGATGTAATTTATAATATAATATAGTATAATATAACACAATATAGTATGATATAGTATAATATAATATATTAGTTTAACTGCAAACTTCTACCGACCTAGATCATCGCCTCGTCGCTTCCCTCGAACATCCTCAGCCAAAGAGAGCTTTGTTAAGAAACATGAGCCCCCAACCCCAACCCTTGGACCCCAAGCCCCTACCATTCAACAACCTGAACCCAGAGAACCCAATACCCCTGAATTAAGGAATATACCTTAAATATAAATGGGGCCTTAATTTTCTGATTTAAGGGTATATTCCCAAAAGGGGGTATTGGGTTCTCTGGGAACCCCGCCCTAAACCCTGAACCCTAAACCCTAAGCCCTGAACCCTGAACACTGAACCCTACACCATAAACCCCTAAACCCTGAACCCTGAACCCCGACCTTGGGGAGGCCCAGGAGCTGATCCAATACCCCTTAAATTATAGGGGGCCTTAATCCCCTAATTAAGGAGTATACCTGAAATAAATAGGGGCCTTAATATTATGATTTCAGGTAAATTCCGTAACTAAGGGGGTATTGGGTTCCCTGGGAGGCCCAAGAGCTGATCTATAGACAACTGGGAGAGACGGCCGGGCCACATATTTGGAGGCGGCAAGGCTGGATTGCTGCTTGGCTCCCAGAGAGCCCAATACCCCTCAAATGAGGAATATACCTTAAATTATGGGGGATTCCTTGATTAAGGGATATTGGGTTCTCTTGGCTTGTGCATTCTGCGGAATTCCAGTTAGAGCTCAAAGGCCGCTGCCTAGGCCTATGGGTAGCGGGGGTCCTTTTTAGAACGGGTGCCGTACTATAGTTGGGACCCAGAAAGGGACCTTAATTTAGGGAACTACCCCTATAGAGGCCATAGATGGTCAAAGGGCTTTCAAGCCTTATGGGCGTGGAAGGCCTCGGATTAGATGATTAGATAGTTGTTGGAATTGAAAAGGTAGAGATCATGGTTTAGGATGCATCCTGGCATAGCCCCCGGGTCCCGAATTGAAATCTTTCAAGGGATTTAACTGTTCGTGGTGCAGAAGCTTGGTTGAGGATGGCTTGATTTACACTCGCCCGCCAGTCCACCACCACTCAATTAATTGATCAGTTAGAAAGTATTAATATTGAATCCTGCTGCTTTTACCGAGTATTCCTATTTTCAGGGCTATTGCGATCTCTGGCAGCCCTAAACCGTGGTGGGACAGCTATCCTGCGTGCTGGAAATCTCAGCGCTTAAAGTCTGAACATGAGTTAGTTATGTTTAAGTCGTAGGCTGTGCATTACTGCCCATGTGAAAGAACCGGAGGATTCGATCTTCCTGTTGGTCCCTCCTGAAATTTAGCCGGGTGCAGGATGGAGATATGGGGGGTTTTGGAAATAGGTGTGTGGGGCTCAAAGAGTAAGGCCTGCAGCCACCAGATCCACAAGAGAGTCCAACTGATCCAACAAAAAGACCTAAACCCTGAACCCTAAACCCCATAAACCTCTTCCTAAAAGCCCTACGATATCTATGTGGTGTCGGGACTGGGCTCTCCACGTGCCTTGCTCGGGTCACTACTTTTTACATCGCCAACTTGCGCGGTCCCCTGTTCCTCGAAGTAGGTGTCCGTTTTAAGGGATAAACCAGGGTTTGCATAAGGCTACTATATTTCCCGAGCGGTTTGGATGGGTAGAATCTGGAGCAGAGAAGCAAGATTCGCAGGGCGGACTTCCGAATTCAGATGTTCGGCAGAGCTGGAATCAAGTTTCAGTGTGTTTGGGTCTACTGCGTCAGCAAGCAGTGAACCTAAGCAGCTTCCCAGAGAGCCCCATACCCCTTAATTAAGGAACATGCCTTAGATCGTAAGATTAAGGCCCCTATAATTTAAGGTATATTCCTTATTTGAGGGGTATTGGGCTCTCTGGGTCCCAGGAGCATGATCCGATCGCGAACAACCAAACCGTGCTTGGCTTGTCTGCGGCTCTAACGGCGCCCATGATGCCCGGCAGCAATTTCATTCAGGCTGTCCCGGCCCTTGGACCCTAAGCCATAGTCCCAAGCCCTATGTTAAGCAGAAGTCTTTAGCCGCATGTCCTATTTAACAGCTCAAGATGGGCACGAAGACAGAACCCTGCAAGAGAGCCACAACAGCGATTTCGGGGCTTCTCTAAACGAGTCACCCACTTTGCCTAAAGCCTCAGCTGGCGTGTGTGTACATAGTTATGTAGTGTATGTTTTTGATGTGTATATGTATATACATACATATATATATACACACACATACCTACATACATACATATATATATATATGTACACAGGTTTAAACATACGCCGGGGTTTCGGGTTTAGGGAGAGCTCTGGGCTTCAGGGCCGGGGTTTTAGGGTTTGGATTGGGGCTTTAGGCTTTAACGGTTGAGGGTGGTCTGGGGTTTAGGGCTCGTAAAGAAGGGGGGCGAGGGGGATTTAGGGTTTAAGGCTTCGGGCTTCAGGGCTGGGGTTTTTGGGTTTGGAGGGGGGTTTTTAGGTCGTGGGTGCCTTAAGATTGACCATTAGCAGAAAAGAAGCAACACAACAAAAACTCCACCGGCCAACAAAGAATGCATTATGGACACCCAACTTTTCGGTGGCGGCTTGAAAAAGCCCGGCCCAAAACGCGTTATAGAGGCCCACCGGTTTCAAGGGGCCGCCACATTACGACTGCTAGGAGAATATGTTCGCGCAGCCGACAGAGATTCCATGGAAGTAGTCGTAGAGGCCCGACCGACAGGCAAAAGACCCTTTGGGTTCATCCCAGGAGGTGCAGCACGCGGTAATTAATGACTACGGATTGTGCTGGAAGCTCAATACGCAGGGTTCGCTCAGTAGGATTGAAGGAGAACCCTGAACCAGACGGTGTCGGCACCGACTCCTGACAAGCAACATGGCTTTCCCGACCCTCTTGACATACTGTTGATGATATATATCCTTTGCATTACTTTAAGGACAATAAACTATGGGAACTATGGTATATTCCTTATGATGAGTAATGCAGGATTTATATCATCAACCGTACGCCCTGCACCCGTAGCTGCAATGTAAGGGCCTAGATGACTTTGCAGACGGAGGGCATAATTCTCATAGTATAGGGTCCTTAAGGTCATGCAGGATTTATATCATCACCTAAACCCTAAATCCGAAACCCTAAAACCCTAAAACCCTAAACCCTAAAACCCTAAACCCTAAACCCTGATTTATATCATCAACCGTAGGGGGTAGGGCTCCTAGGTTCAGAAAACTGAAGCCTGAAGTCCCCGAGGGCCGAAATGCTGACCGCTGACCCCACCGAGCCTTCAAAGATGAGCCCTTGAACCGCCTTAAGCCCTATATCGGAGTTTCCGAAAGTAAGGGTACCTTATTGGGGGGTCCTTATAATAAGGATCCTACAATTAGGGTACTATATTAGGGTCCCCTATTTTTTAACATTAGGTCAGTAGGGTTGTTTGGGGGCTCCTGATTATAGTCATAGCAGAATATATACCCTCAAAAAACCCCCTATTCTAATGATTGTTTACCCCAACATACCTTAAACCCTAAACCCTAAAGCCTAAGCCCTAAGCCCTAAACCCTAAACCCTAGCAGCCTGAGAAGAAACCAGGAGCAGTATCGGAGTTCAGTCGTCTCTGCAGCAACCCTGACACTGGGCAGAATCCTTCTTTCTTCATAAGGGTAGTTCTCTAACTTAGGGTCCCTTTTAGGGTCCTTTTTAGAAGGGTGTGGTACTAGTTCTCTAGCTTAGGGTCCCTTTTAGGGTCCTTTTTAGAAGCGTGTGGTACTAGTTCTCTAGCTTAGGGTCCCTTTTAGGGTCCGTTTTAGAAGGGTGTGGTACTAGTTCTCTAGCTTAGGGTCCCTTCTAGGGTCCTTTTAGAAGGGTGTGGTACTATATAGGGGACCCAAAAAAGGGACCCTAATTTAGAGAACTACCCATAAGGCATTGAAGGCGTAAGTCATGGGCTTCAGGGGTTTTGCGGTGTTTGGCGTGCAGGGTGCGGAGTGCTGAAAAACAGACAGACGCCGAGACTTGCGCACACCTGCTGTTAGGGTTTAGGGTTTAGGGTTGGGAAAGAGGCAGATGTGGGCAGATTGAACCGAAGCTGGCCGTTATGGCAGGACGTAACTTCGGATGTTAGTTCTCCCGCCATCATTGACGTCACTGCCTTTTCTACCGTTCTGGTATTCCCAGAGAGCCCAATACCCCGTAATTAAGGAATATGCCTTAAATTATAGGGGTCTTACTTTTCTGATTTAAGGTATATTCCTCAATTGAAGGGTGTTGGGCTCTCTGGGTTGGGCTTTGCTCCGGTCGCATCTTCTTCCCAAGATTACACATTGGCACTGTCAGTTTATGACTACAAACACCTAGTGGTATTGTGGCCGGGCCTATTTTCGAGATCTTCCCGTTGTTTCTGCGGCCTTACCAGTGGGGCCCAATTTTTGTGGAACTGCCTTCAGGCTCCTAAGTAGTGCCTTTTTGTGGTTTATATTTAGAATCCTCTAAGGTAATCCCAAAAAGGAACTACTAAGGAGCAGCCTATGGGCAGGCTCTACCATGCCTGCAAAACTTAGCCTCCTGCTGTCAGACCACGGTGCCTCAGGCGCCGGCTTTCTTACACAGCCGCATAGAAAACACGGGAAGTTAAGCCCATGCTTCAAGCATCTGACTCACCTTTACCTGACATCTTGGTGATGCCGGGGGGGGCGACAATGTATCGCAACGGACGGGCCCGAGATGATGTCGGGGTTCCCACGAGTCGTTGATGAAACCTTACGGACAAGGGATGCTCATCTTCGAAGGCACAGCCTTTCTTTCTGCGATCGTGGAGAGATCTTTCGTGAGCCTACTTGCGTCAGTGGGTGTCTTGCATTTCGTTTAGAGGGCGGCTTCCGCACTACAAACTCCACATTTAGCGCTGCTGGCCCATTACTACGACCCAGCAAACATGAATCATTATGATTTCTCTGCTGCATCTGGACTGCTACTGCATGCAGTCTCAGGCAATGCGCTGTCCAACGCGGCGTTCTTCGAGGTTTCTCTAACAGCCTGTGCCTGGGCTGCTAGCAAGTTTCTTTTTTGGCTGTAAGGTTTTTTAGCGTTGCAAGGTTCTAAGGGTTTCGGAGCGGTGGGCTTCAGGGCTTCATTTTGAGGCCCCTACATCATACTGTTGATGATATAAATCCTTAGCATGACCGCCAGCACCCTAAACTATGGGAATTATGGTAGACTCCTCAGTATGGGTCATGCAGATTTATATCATCTACCGTATTCAGCCCCGGCCACCTTGCAAAGGGCAGAACCTTGGCGAATCCCTCCAAAGCCTAAGCTCGGAGTGATCTAACGGAAAGAGTTGATTAGGTGGGATGACCCCCCAGAGACTCCAATATCCCTATACCTTAAATCTTGTTAGGGTTCCTATTATGATTTAACGTATATTCCTTAATTAAGGGATAATGGAGTCTCTGGGCTAAACGCCAAAATCTACATCCGAATCCCTGTAAGCGAAAAGGTGAGATGACCCTCAGCGACTTCGGCGGAAGCTGGCCTTGGCGGGATGAGATCATCGCTGCAGGACTCTTGGCTTAAAATGCCCTGCAGCCGACCTTAAAGGGTTCTATAGGGGATCTATAGTAGGGTTCTATATTAGGGGCCTTCTTGTTTAGGGTTCCCAAATGGGACTTTCCGAAAATTAGGATACCTTATTCTGGGGTCCTGATAAGAAGGAACCTACTATTTAGGGTTGCAGGACTCTTGGCGTAAAAAGCGTTGGAGCCGACCAGTCAATATGGGACTTTCCGAAAATTAGGGTACCTTATTCTGGGGTCCTTATAATAAGGATCCTGCTATTTAAGGTACTATATTAGGGTCCCTATTTTCGGAAGCCCCCATATTAAGGGTAAACCCAATAGCAACAACTAATACAAGCTATATCGGGGCCTAAACCGAACTGGTACAGCATTTTGGGGTTCCTAATTGTGGGCTATGTGTCTTTATTCGTGGACATGGGATGTAGGAGTTGATATAAGTTTCATATCGCCAAACGCCCTGCCGTTCTCCGCAAATCATCTTGACGGGGTAGCTCAGGTGCCTGGAAGTCTGTGGCTCTTCGGTCTAAATCAAACAACAATGGGGCCTTCATCAAAAATTACTTATCAGTGCTACTTTGCGTGTGCGCTTTTAAAGCTATACCCAGAGAGCCCAACACCCCTTAATTAAAGAACATACCTTAAATCATAATATTAAGGCCCATATAATTTCAGGTATATTTTTTTTTAATTCCCTTATTAGAGCCCTTATAGAAACCCTTATAGATCCCTTTAAGGAACCCTATAATTTAAGGTATATTCCTTATAAAAGGGGTATTGGGCTCTCTGGGTACCTGAGGCCTCTTAGGTGTGAAGGCCTGGTTTGAGGTTTTAGGATTCGTAGAGGGCTCCTGAGGACTTTGGTAGTGTCGAGGTCCTAGGATTTCAGGGCGAGGGGCTGGAGATGATTATGAGACTTCCTGGTGTGCCGGTTCCAGAAAAATTTCCGGATTTAAGGGAGACCGTGTTTCGGCTCCAGAAATATCAGGATTTAAGGGGGTGGGTTTGGAGGTCTTTGGCCGTAAGGCAGCATCCAGCACCCCGGAGTCTTACTGAGAACTGACGTGCTTTCCTTACTGTACTGATACGGTTGATGATATAAATCCTGCATTAGTAGACCATAATTCCCATAGTTTAGGGTCCTTAAGGTAATGCAGGATTTATACCATCAACCGTACTACAGTGACTATAGTGATTCGAAGTAGGCTTCTTTCAAATGAACCCGAGTCTTCTGTACCCAGAGAGCCCCAAATCCCCGTTAATTAAGGAATATATACTTTAAAATCAGAATATTATTGTCCCAATACTTTAAGGTATATTCCTTATTTAAGGGCTATACTGGTCTCTCTGGGTACTACCATAAAAAGTTTTGACACCAGACAGGTGCCTTGATGGCCTTTGGCTCTTTTGCCATGCATGGCAACCCGGCCCCTCGGATTCTTTGTGGGGTCGCTGCAGGTCTGGGGTTTGGAGCTTATCTAGCTTTCATGTGAGGTCAGGGTTCATGTGGAGTTGATTTCGAATCAGGGTTTACCCTCGATTCGATTTGAGTTGTTGTTTCCTTCCCCGCGTGTTTTGTGCATTAGGGCCTGCTTGTCTAGGTTAGATTCAGGTTAGGCCGCAGGATGGAGGGCTTCACTTTCCTAGCTTGCTGCAGATACCTTGAAGAAGTGCAGAAGCCTTCATCGGAGGACATTGCAAGCGGCTTTGGGCTCCCGCAGTACCCACCTGTTTGTCTCTGGTAGCACGAAATACCGACGAATCAGTGTGTACAAAGCGGGGTTGAGCATGTTCCGTTGACTGCTTTCGTTCTTTGGCGGAATGGTGCACATCTGAATATGCGGTACCCATCTGCTCGCAATTCATAGTTCTTTAAGCTCCACGCCCGAACCCCGAAAGCACGGGGGAATGGCCCCTTGGCAGTGGGGTTACGATATCCCTCAAACGTTTCTAAAACCTACCATGCAGAGAAAGCGGTCAGTGGATTCCTGCATTTTCTGAGTATGCATTCAGGTTTCTTCACTGGGCTCTCGTCTCGCTGGCTGATAGGAGCTAACATTGCCGGTTCTATGTGTTTAAGATCTGGAGGTAACTACTATATGGGGGTTTCCGAAAACAGGGGACCCTAATATAGTACCCTAAAGAGTAGGATCCTTATTGTAAGGATCCCAAAACTAAAATAAGGTACCCTAATTTTCGGAAACTCCCATATTGAGGAAAATGCAGGAGGGCGTATGAACAGCTATCAGGTTCCTCCGAGGGAGGGATTTTGACCGCAGCTTGGCTTCCGCCGAGGTGTACACGACCAATGCCGACGATCCACTGAACAACGTCTATGACACCGGTATGATGGATCGTGTGTCGATGGCTACTTGGCGAATTGCCCCCTATAAACCCCTTGCCCCCTATAAACCCCAAACCCCTAAACCCCTAAACCCTAAACCCCTAAACCCCTAAACCCCTAAACCCTAAACCCTAAGCCCTAAGCCCTGAAAACCCTAAACCCTGCACGCTAATCCCTGAGAGCCTCGATATGTGGTCTGTAGTAGTTCGCGGCCTCTCTCTGGGGTTGTTAGGGACGAATGGCTTTTTTGTTTTACATCGCGATTCCACTTGTGAACTCAGAGACTCCAATATCCCTTAACTAAGGAATATACCTTCAGTTGGGTAGCTCTAAATCAGGGTCCCTTTTAGGGCCCCTTTTATAAGGGTGCCGTACTATATTGGGGACAGAAATGGAGGACCTAGTTTAGAGAACTTCCCAGTTATAGTAGGATCCCTAAATATGATTTCAGGCATATTCCTTACTTAAGGGATATTGGAGTCTCTGGGAAGGATGTGCTCTTCTTTGGATTTCACCAAGCCGCCGTGCGGTTTATGGCCGTGGATCCCAACGATCCGAACTTGGGCGTCATCCTGGGTGTGCTCCAGGCAGGTCTGCAGCCCTGGGTTCAGGGTCGGGTTCCGAAGGGCTCCATGGATTCTGTACCCTAAAGTCCTAAACCCTAAAGCTCTAAACACCCTAAACCCTAAACCCTAGTGGAATTCGGTAGGGTGTTTTCGACAAAGAGTTTGATTGGGCTTCTGGCTGTTAGGCGAAAAACAGGTTCAGGGTATAAGGCTGCAGGAAGCGTTAGCAGGACTAACCGGCATAGCTCCCCGCAGTCAGAAGGATGAGAAGGACTTTTGGAGTACTACTGATGGTCTGAATTGTTGAAACAAGCATGTAACATACTCTAACAGACGGCAATGCCCTACAATATACTGCAATAGACCAGTGTACTATCTGTAATTGACCTACATATGCTGTAGCAAACGATATCTGCTATAGTACATAGCAATCCAGACCTCACGTCCTGGCTGTCAAGTCTAGCTCGCGTCACCTACAGCTGTCGGTGTTACGGCCTGCATCAAAACCATCATTCTTAGGATTCCAGCACGCATTGCCAACTCAAAAACTCCAATCCTGGAGCCACCGGGTTGCCAGAATCTGGGATCTTCATAATCAGGATCCTACTAATTAGGGTACTATACTAGGGTCCCCTATTTTCGGAACACCCCCCATTAGGGTTTAGTGTACATTTCGTGGCCCTGAAGGGATCCCGGTCCCAGGTGTCTTGAACCCCTTTGAATCGAAGTTTCTCCCATGACATCGTTGTAAGGTTCTAAGTGTCTCACGAGCATTCCCTCAACATCTAAACCTAAGCCTCCAAAAGGTTGGGATACGTCCCTGCAAGCTCGAGGGCGAAGCAAAAACCTACTACTGCCTCTAAACCCGAAACCACCCAGCAGTCCTGAAACTTTCTGAAGTTCAGGGGTCGCCGGATGATCCTGCGACTAGCGGGCTGTGCCAACTCACGCCGGAATCTGGGTCCTTTATTAAGGTTTCTGATAATGTGTTTTAAAATTGATTCGTGAAGGTGTTGCATCGGGACTTCAATCGGCTTTGTCGGCTTTGATTAGGGTGGTACAAAGGTGCTTGTGCTGGACTTCGGGCCCGTGGTTCTCTTCATCACTATGCCATCATACCCGCACGGGATATGGGATGCAGTCTTGAAATTGCTCTCCTTGTTCCATCTCGCTTGCTACATTTTGTTGAAATTCCTCAAATATCACCCCAAACCCTAAACCCCGAAACCCCAAACCCTAAAACCCTTAAAGCCCTAAACCCCAAACCTAAAACCCTTAAAGCCCTAAACCCCACCTCCCCCCCCCCTTATCAAGAACCCAGGGATGCACCTACGGCGACGCCCGGGAAGCAATCCGCCTCTATGAGCAGGCGCCGTGGATTTCCAGCTTTGCACCTGCTTTCCTAGGTCCCTGAGTAGTACCCTTTTGCGATTTTATTTTAGGGCCCCCTTACTAAGACCGAATAGTAGGAAAAAGGGTACCCTTATTATAAAGAGGCTACTGAGGAACCAAGTTTATATCGAGATTCCTGAGAATATGGGGTCCCTCGCATGGGGTCCTGCTAAAAGGGATGATGTTATCTACATTGGGATCTCCTACAGTTCTGAAACTGCTATAGCACAATCTCGACAATGAAAGATGATTCATGGCAGTACTGGTTGGGGTCCTGTACCGTGATTGCACTTGCCGAATTACGATTGTACATCTTCATTGAGGCATGCGCATTGAATATCGGCGTGCAGGCATACGTATATAGTATATTGGTATGCAGACGTGCACATATGCGGATGGATGAAAAAGGTCTGCAGGTACAGTATGGTCCCCCACCGCAGACCTGCGTGCCACCCTCAAGGTGCGAGAAGTTTTATTCACAGGCTGTGTGGTCGAAACAGAGAGTTGCGATCGTTGCTCTAACCTCAAACGCTAGCGTGCGTGCCCAAGCTAGACCACTAGCTTTTTTAAGGCCCTTAGTCGAGGTGTCGTTTTTTTTTGGAGTGGCTATGCTATGGCGTTCGGATCAATACCCTCCTCCCTGAGCTGGTGGGGTTCTTCTTATTTAAGGCCCATCAGGGAGCCATACCAGTACACCCTCATCAAAAGCAGTATCTTGATAGGACTTTCCTGTACTCAATGTAGTTTATCTACCTGGGTAGTTCTCCAAACTAGGGTCCGGTTTTGGGTGCCCAAAATAGTATGTCACACGTAAAAACAGGACCCTTAACAGGACCCGAATTTAGAGAGCTACCCAATTCGAACCCTCATTGTACCCTGATAGGGGTTTCTGATTCGAAACCCTTAAAGATCCCTTTGAGGACCCCTAAATTAGAAACCCTTAATTAGAAGCCCTTCTAGATCCCTTTCAGGACCCCTAAAATTAAAAACCCCTAAATTAGAAACCCTTTTAGATCCCTTTGAGGACCCCTAAAAGTAGAAACCCCTTAATTAGAAACCCTTGTAGATCCCTTTGAGGACCCCTGAAATTAGAAACCCTTTTAGATCCCTTTGAGGATCCCTACAATTAGAAACCCTTAATTAGAAACCCTTGTAAATCCCTTTGGGGACCCCCAAAATTAGAAACACCTTAATTAGAAACCCTTTTTGATCCCTTTGAGGACCCCTACAATTAGAAACCCTTAATTAGAAACCCTTTTAAATCCCTTTGGGGACCCCTAAAATTAGAAACCCCTTAATTAGAAACCCTTTTAGATCCCTTTCAGGACCCCTAAAATTAGAAACCCCTTAATTAGAAACCCTTGTAGATCCCTTTGAGGACCCCTAAATTAGAAACCCTTATAGATCCCTTTGAGGACCCCTACAATTAGAAACCCCTTAATTAGAAACCCTCCTAGAGATCCCTTTAAGAACCCCTAAATTAGAAACTTCTACGGACCCCCTAAATTGGAACCCCCTTAATAAGAAACCCTTATAGATCCTTCCAGGACCCCTAAAACGGACCGTTGGTCTTGATCCGGCTCGGACGCAGGTGTTGGCTGGACCTCCCAGCGGCTGGGGCGTCATCAACGACATGCGGAGACTTGGTGAAGAAATCTGAAACCGATATTAATAGGGTTTGGGGGGTTTAGGTTATCAGGTTGATGACATGAAAATTTTGCATGACCCAGATCGAATAAGGAATAGACCATAATTCTCATAGTTTAGGGTCCTTAAGGTCACGCCGGATTTGTATCATCAACAGTAGGAAGCCGTGTAGAAGTCGTCGTTCGAGGCAGGGGTGGCGCAGGACGTGGCATTACGGCGGTGATGTCCGGTAGATCCGCCTACTGTGACAATCTCTTGCTCGAACCCTCAAATCCAGAGAGCAGAGGATGAAGCCACATGAAACCCCAAAGCTATATCCTAGCATTGCGGCACTATTCAAGGGATCCAAGTTTTGGACAATCCTTCAAGTCAGGCGGAGTCCGCTTGAACAAGCAACACCCTGCAACTTGCTTTCCCAGGTATTCGGTCCCGGAATACCGCATTGCAGCCGTGGCAATGACATTGACCCTAGGCTTGGATTTCACGCGATTGTGTTGGATGCTCGTGACTCGGTAAGCTGCCGTGCATCTAGTTGATGCTACGAGCTAGTTCAACACTATCCGGTCTCCGGTAACCAGTGCATGTCGCTCACTGCTGCTTGACCATCTCCGCTACCAACAGTCGGATGTCGCAAAGAAATAATCGCAGCAGCGGTCACGGCTCGAGGAGCTACGCTGAAAATGATGGGCTGCTTTTCTGGTCGTGATATTCAGGATCATAATACTTTGAGTCTGCATTTTGTCCTTTATTTCTGCAGCTCTCGTATGGCTCAGCCTGGCTCAGGCGACACGCTTCTTGTGGTGGTTACATCGTGGTCTCGACTAGACAGGTGGTCAGCAAGGCTTCCCGAAGGAGTTTGTTTAGCTTTGCATGACATACAGCCCAATTATCACACCTCGCACTCTACAACCGCCCTCAAATGATGAACCCGAAACCCTCAACCCTAGAATTGTTTTCTCAAAAATTCCCTAAGCCCAAAAAGCTGGAATCCGAAGCACGTCCATCCTGAACCCCATACCCTGAACCTAGAACCTGAGGCACTAAACCCTTGGAAACAGACGAAAACCAACCCGTGGAGTCCGCACTACCCGACAAAGCCGGTTAAACCCTGTGGCACCTGCAAAGACCGTAGACGGACCTTAAAAACACGTCTAGAGAACATAGCTCTAGGATGGCCATACGGGGTATCGTCAACGACGAGCTGTTTGGCGCCGTTGCTCCAGAGGCCGACGTTGATCTAGTTTAGGGCTAGGGGTTTAGGGTTTTAAATTTTTAGGGCTCAAGGTTTGTGATGTTTTGGGGCACACGATTTCGGGTTCAGGGTTTCAGGGTATCTGGTAGCATAAGGCTCCCGTCAAGGGATGAATAATCTAGAGGGAAATGCGCTGTAGCACATGGCTTTTTTCGTTGATGGGTGACCAAAAAATGGGAACGGGTCTTAGCAAACCCCCAACTACAACAACTTATCATCTTGTTGGCTAGCAATTAATAAGTATGTGGGACAGGACACCCTCTTCCAACTACGCCAGTATTGGCTATCTACTTGAAGGCTCTTTGGTTGGCTCTGTGCAATAGCGGACGTCGGGAATGTTGCCGAAATGGTCGCTTAGGATTCCTGTACGCCTGCCTCAACACCAAGCCCCAAGCCAGCCAGCCACGGTGCTTGGTAAACTGGTCCAAATGCTCGAATGATTAACTTAACCATATTATTCCTTCCGGTCCCTAGTCATAGTTCCATTGTAATGTATCCGAAAACCCTAATCACTAGTCTTCGCTTGATTTTGCTGTGTGGATTACGTTGGAACTGCTACACGTTTTGGGTTCATGTACTTTTCTTCAGTGCTTATAGGGTGACTTGGTGCGAGCGCGCCTTTGTCATGCATACCATTCCCCATCACCAATGCATTCTTGGCAGGTTGGATCTCAGCAGACATGATACACCAGCACAGGTACATAGTCTGTTCGTATTTCCGTACTTATTCTTGTTGATGTGTGCTTGCAACCCTTGGATCGGAATTGCACGCAAATACAAAGATGTAAAATAGACATGCATGCATTCATGCATGCATGCACACGCTCACACACGTACACGCATACAAGCATACAGACGCACACATGTGCAGGGGTGCAGACCTACATACATACAAACATACATACATACATACATACATACTTCCATACACACATGTACACGGACATTGTACAACTTTCGCACAGCAGACAGCTTCAGTTCATAAGCTACCAAGAAGTCCAAGAAGACAAACCCCTGAATCCACAGCCTCTGAGTCTATGTCTGTCCCAGGGTTTCGCCTTGGTGTGCTCCGTCATCGTGGATGCTCTGGACGCTTGCTCGCAGGGTTCAGTTGGGGAAGTCGGGAGTTGAGGATTTCCCTTGAAAACCATTTGGGCAGTTCTCTAAACTAGGGTCCCTGTTTAGGTCCCTAATGTAGCGCGGCACTAGACACTCTTGTAAAAGGGACCCGAAAAGGGGGCCTACTTTAGAGAACTACCCGTTTTGAGCCATAGAACCCTGAATCGGTTCAGGGTTGAGGGGACCCTGAAGCCCGGACATTGTTCAAAAGTGTGCTTTCTACGTGAAGAGCATCAGCTGTCGAATTTGTTCTAGACAAAGCTTTTGGCGGTTTGTTTATGATGGGCTTGAAGGTTTATGAGGGCTCAGGCTGTTGTCGCATCTGCTCGGAAGATTGCTTTCGAAAGTGAAGGGTGCTTAGCTTATGTCCCCGCAGTCCGTGCCGCGCTGCGCGAAGCGTGAGACCTCGAACCTGACTAGGAACTAGAAGCGTCAATGACTGAAGCTTCTTTGCAATTGCTTGTCCAACAGGTAGAAGCTTCACATCAAGTTCAGACACATATATCGTTCTCAGCCATGTCACAAGTACAAACATCAGCAACCTAAGAACCGAAGCAACATAGTGTGATCATGAACTTCCCAGTTTCAATGCCCACCGCGTCGGATCCTCACTATGGGTATCCTTCTATCCCCGTAACACCTCCATAGTACCGTTCCCTTGTATCAAAAATCGATGTCTGAATAGTTCGTATTACTCATCCCGTCCCTCATAGTCTCTATATGGCAAGGTGACTCCGGACTCTGCCAGAGTGCTGGCTCAGACCAAGTATTGCAATAAGGCGGGGCTGCCGAGGGGTCGAGGGCAATGAAGGCTTATGTAAGGATGAGGGTTTAAGGATTCCGTTTGCCCTAAATCCTTCTTCTAATGATTAAGGCCCCTATATTCTGTCGACCCGTGATGATTAAGCCCCTTTTCTCTCTAGGGCCCTGTAGGAGTTTCATTAGGAGACGTGCAGAGGTTCGGATCTACTTTGGGGTCCAGGGCCATATTAGGATATCTCAGGGTAGGAAGCCTTCATCCTGATATTCTTCCCGATGCTTCATCCCAAGGCGCCTGGTTTTTCCATTCTCCAGACCATACTGTTGATAGTATAAATCCTTAGCATGACCTTAAGAACCCTATACTATGGGAAGTGTAGTATATTCCTCATTACGAGTAATGCAGGATGTATATCATCAACCGTAGTATGTATCGACCCCAGGTTTCTGGCTTGGCCTGGTTGTCCTTGCAGATGCAGGTACGCTGGGATGA
>CAJNJA010102941.1:0-18597 GCA_905231915.1 Symbiodinium necroappetens
TTAGGGGTTAGGGTTTAGCGGTTAGGGGTTTAGGATTTAGGGGTTTAGGGTTTTAGGGTTTAGGGGTTTAGGGGTTTAGGGGCTTAGGGGGTTAGGGGGCTTGCGGGTTTAGGGGTTTAGGGTTCAGGGGTTTAGGGGTTTAGGGTTTAGGGTTTTGGGGTTTAGGGCTTTAGGCGTTTAGGGTTTAGGGGTTTAGGGTTTAGGGTTTAGAGTGCTTCTGACGAAAGACGCGGAGGCTTCCGCAACATGAAAGTTTTCGTTGGGTGGCGTTTGGACCCTCCTTTTCCGAACCTCTCATGTAGCTCAACTCACCAAAAAATGAACCCTCAATCCCAAACTCCTTGAAGACTCTAATATAGGGGCCTTAACCATTAGAATGGGGTTTTGGGGTATATCCATACTATAATTATAATAAGGCACCCCCAGAATAGTGTAGGTAATTGTTGCTAAGGCCCCTATATCCATCACTCCAAAGCCTGGGTCCTAAAGGAGCCCTAACCCAAAATTGCCGAGAGCCCCCGCCAGCGGCTCACTGTCGGCAGATTCACGCACTCACCTTGGATAACAACAATCATAGCCATAGTAATACGAAGAAGAAGAAGAACAGCAAGAGCCACTTGCTTTAAAAAATTGACAATACTAAGACAGATAACAATATCAAGGTAAGGGCCTGATGTCCTTCGACAGGGCTTTGGGAGATACCATGGCACAAGCATAACGCGGAATCCGAGGAATAGTCTTTGTAAGTCTTTAGGGCCCCTGTATGCCGCTTATTGCTTCACCCTACCAAAAACATGCTGGCTTCAAAAACCAATCTTCAATGGTTTCGGGCGCTGTATAGTTATGGTATGATTCAGATATCACCCCCCCTTCCGAACAATACTTTAGGACAAAGATACCTGGTTCGCGATCTCTGAGTCGCAACGTTTACGCCTTCAGCCGTGGTCGGAAAACCCACCCCAGGGCCCGAAATGAAGGTGGCCAAAGGCATAAGGCGGTTGCAAGGATTACAGCTTCAGGGCCCTAGGCTTCTAGGATTGTAGGTTGTAGGGTTTAGAGTTTTGGGTTTAGGTTTAGGGATTCAAGGCAACAACGGGTCACCTCTGAACGAGACAGGACAACTCGTAGATTTAAGCATCCGCAGCTTTAGGAAATTCTTGTGTGCAGGATGAACAAAGTGGGCTGGTAACTCCGTACCTTGTCTTTTTGAGTCGAGCCGCCCCCGACGCGTGGGGCGTTGATCTGCTGAAAGGTGTACCTGCGCGGACAACGAGGGCAGGATTTAGCAATGTGACGCAAACTTAGCACTTAATGAAGGAATTTTCATTATTACATCATGACAAGAAGCACAACCTAGGAAATGCTCCTAGGCAAGAGTGTACTAATCTATCGGGGTATAGATAGCCTCCTGTAGGCCTTCTCGCGCTCTCATTAGCATTCTGGAAATATCAAGATGCCCCCCTATCCTAACCACCAAACTCTTAGTACCCTTAACCCCACAACCCCCAACCCCACAGCCCTAAACCCCCGAAACCCCTACACCATCGAACTTCGGCTGCAAGAACAGGGCACGTTGTGACCGGAACCCAATCGAACACTCTCTAACAACTAAGCCTTACGCCTCAAAGCCAGGTCAAACCTCTAAGGCTCAAATCATAAAGCCTGGATCCTAAACCCCCAAAAAAACACAAAATCCCCTAAACCCTGAACCCGAGATCTTCAAACCCTCAACGCTGAAGCCCAAAAATTGGGAGATGCTTTCTGCTCTGACCCCGAAGGCGAAGGCACCCGCATCTGCAAAAGCCCGCTTAAGGTTTAGGGCTTAGGGCTTAGGGTTTAGGCTAAAGGTGCTGTATGGATGCTTTGGTGTTCGTGTTTTCGTATGCCTGGTTGTAGACTTCAGGGTTTAAGCTAGGGTTTGTTGGACGTGAGGCGAGAGTCAGAGGACTACTGCCATCACTACTTCTGCGCAGAGAGCCCAATATCGCTTAAATACGGAAGAAACCTTAAATTATAGGGGCCTTAATATGATGATTTAAGGTATATTCCTTCATTAAGGTGTATTAGGCTCTCTTGGTGCTGCTCCTCCAGCTCTTCCTGCTCCTTCTGCCGCCCCTGTTGCCGCTGCTGCCGCGGCTGGTGCTGGTGCTGCTGCCGCTACGGCTACTGCTGCTGCTGTACCCTAAACCCTAAACCCTAGCTACCTCTACCCTTCAGACCCCCCGCGCAGGCCCTGCACCGCTGCTCCGGCGCACGCACAAATGCAAATGATCACGACGCCGTAAACAAGGCCTGCGGCGACAAGGCCGTGATATTCAAAGCTGCCACTGAAGGTTTGGAGTTAAGCTTGCAGATTTTGGGTCAGGCAGTGTTGGGGGCTTTTGCTGGAGTCGCTAGGGCTGGGCTTTGTCGGGTTTGGGCTTTAGGGTTAGGGCTTCCCGACTCTGGCGCTGCTGTATGGCATTGCACATGGAAGTGTGGCGCAGCCTTTGGGAAGCCGTTCTACTGCAATGCTGCAAGAAACAGTGCCTTACGATAGCCCATGACGCCTGTCCCCAACATAGCCATTAAGGCGCTTTGGCTTTCCTTTGTTGCGTTCTGACCTCCCTTTTAGGGTTGAGGGCTTTAGGGGTTTAGGGGTTTAGGGTTTAGGGTTTAGTATTCTCCTCTTTCAAAGGGGACCTTTGGAACAGCCATCAGTGAAACTGAAAGAACTCATTAAGCGGACCTCTCATGCAATCCCGCCCGAGAAACGTAGAACCCCCAAACACTACCTAAACCCAAAACCCTATAAAAATCCGATAATCTTCATGAGGGTGCTATGGAATTTCTGGCAAAACTCTGAACCCTAAACCCCTTAAGCTCGAAACAGCCCGAAACCCCCCAAGACCCTAAGCCCTCAACGCCCCAAGCCCCAGTTCCTTCAAGGCCCGAAACCAACAAGGATGAAACCACCCTATACTTCTCCCTCAAGCCCTGAACTGAAACCCAACACCTCAAACCCGACAGAAGCCCAAAACCTAATGCCTGAACCCCTAAACCCTACATCCATAAATCCTAAGCCCATAAACCCGAAACCTCCTAAACCCGACACACCTAAACCCCTTAACCTTAAACGCAATCTTCCTAAATCCTATATCCATGAGTCCTGACCCCCTAAACCCAAAACCCCTAAACCCCTAAACCCTAAACCCCAACCTTCCTAAATCCTATATCCATGAATCCTAAGCCCCTAAACCCTAAACCCTAAGCCCATAAGCCCTAAACCCAATCTTCCGGATGCCTGCGATAAGATCGCTCTGGTCATCAAAGCCCAGGAGCCGATGGCCCCAGCCGATGTCGAGATCTAAGAGCTGCACCAACCTTTCACGGAAAGTGTGGGGTTCTGGTTTAGGGGTTAAGGGCTTATAGGGCTAGGGCGTATAGGGCTTAGGGTTTAGGGCCTTTTTAGCTTATAGGGCTTAGGGTTTAGGGTTTAGGGCCTTTTTGGCTTATAGGGCTTAGGGCTTAGGGTTTAGGGTGTAGGGTATAGGGCTTAGGGCTTATAGGGATTAGGGTTTAGGGTGTAGGGTATAGGGCTTAGGGCGTATAGGGATTAGGGTTTAGGGTTTAGGGTATAGGGCTTAAAGTGTAAAGTTTCGAAGGTCCAAAAATTGCACCAGCCTTACTCGGCCTTGCAGTTTGGAGCTCACGGGGGTTTCAGAGCTGCACCAACATTTCAAAGAACGATTGTGCGGCTTGCTTATATCATTATTTCCTTTTCACGGTGCTCAGCGGCCCAGGGCCTTGGGCCAACGACTTTCCGCGTTTGAAAGGTTTTAAGATCTACGGCTTGAGGAATTTATGTTGCTGGATTAAGGTCTAGATGCTTTTCTGCGCACGCCGAGGCGACAGCAGTAAAGAATCCGAAGGGTGTCGAACGGGGTTGAAGATGAGACATTAAATGAGGTTCAATTCAAGCTAGCGTCTTAGATGTAGGGGACTTAAGGGTTGGAGGCTGTATGCTCTAGTGCTTGGAGTTTAGGTCTGTGTAGGGTTTTTGTTTGTTCTCTCTTTATATCACGCTCTGTGGCTATATGTGCATATCTATATCTCTATATATATACATATATACATATGTTGCTCTAGATCCAGATAGGCATCTATCTGTGCCTATATTTGCATCTACATGTATATCAGTATCTATATCTACATCATCTATATCCACAGTGGCCCTCACTGTTGTGTCTTGTGTTGTTGTTTGCGTGTTTTCTTGGAGGGGGTAATATGTATCTGCATAAAACACGGATATCTCGCTCTCTCTCTCTCTCTCTCTCGCTCTTTCTTTCTCTGGGCGTCTGTGACACTGGGCCTGTAGTGGGTCCCGTTCTGTACGTATGTATGTGTATGCATATATATATATATGCACACACACACGTACATACACATATGCATATACATATACATCTGTGTATATACATATATATAAACACACATAGACATATACCATATGTAGAGAGAGAGGTACATAAACATATATGCACGCGTGTATGTGCACAGTCTCTGTGTAAACATACACATAAACACATGTAAGCCTTTAAGCAAACATACAAACAATTTTGTATGTATACTCACACGTATACATACACGTTCGCATAAGACAAGCATTAACATGTAAACACACACACACACAACTAACTACAAAAACCGACATATCAACGAATATGCGTACGAACACATGTACTCATGAATATATGATCATACAGACATTTCAACATCGAAACCTAGAAACACACACTTACATGTACAGAAAAAGGTGCACGTGGACACACACACACACAAACACAGAGAGAGAGAGAGAGACATACACGCATACACGTGCATACAGACGTACAGGCAGGCATGCATACATGCAGGCTATCTTTTATACTTCGGCATATGTACATGTGCCCACACAGACAGATAGGTAAGGGTACATAGATAGATACACGCATGTCTAGGATACGTGTTTGTATGTCTCTTTTGAAGCTGCCAAGGGTCAACAAATAGAGGAATTGCTGCAGCATAGCAGCTCTGTGACCACGGGCTATGAACTTGCGGGTTTACTGCTGCACTCAACTCAACCCCAAACCGAAAAGCCCTAAACCCTAAATCCTAAACCAGCATCGCCCAGAGACACCTTAAGAAAGCTGCACACAAAAGCTGGGTTTACCGTCCGCGGCCGTGCGTCGCACTGGTGTCACTATAGTGACTTGAAACGAGGTTGAGGGCTTTTGCCCATCTGGTGGCCCACTCGGGGATGAGCCTGTGAGGTTAAGGGTTTAGGGTTTAGGGTTTAGGGTTTTAGGGTTTAGGGTGTAGGGTTTAGGATTTTAGGGTTTAGGGTTTAGGGTTTAGGTTTTAGGGCCATTTTAGGGTGTAGGGTTTAGGGTTTAGGAGTGGAAAAGTCGAGGACCACAAACTCGAGTCTTCTTCCATACTCAGATCGGCACGACTCTCAAGCTGGGTGTAGACCTAGGGGTTTCCGGATAAGGGAACCGAGTACAATACTTAATTCTTCAGACACTTTCCAGTAAATGCTCCCCTGAACTCCTCTCCGCCTTTTAGAACTCATTTTGGATTAGGGTTTAGGGTTTAGGGTTTGGGGTTTAGGGTTTAGGGTTTAGGGGGTGTAGGAGCAAGAGCAACAGAAGAGCAAGAGCCAGAGCAAGAGCCAGAGCAGGAGCCGGAGCAAAAGCAGGAGCAACAGCAAGAGCAGCAAGAGCCGCAGCAAGAGCAGGAGAAAAAGCAAGAGCGAGAACAAGGGCCCCGCCGGGAGCAGGAGCAAGAGGAGGAGCAAGAGCTGCAGCGAGAGCTGGAGCACGAGCAAGATCCTCTCCAACCTGACGGTAGAGCCAAAACACACCCTCATACGGAAAAGCTTTTATTCGGGGGGTGGCCCTCCCGTTTAATGCTACGAGTACGGGATGAATTTGCGTACAAACGAATATACACACTCAATGCATACATAACATCTTTACACATTCTCTTTGGCTATCTGTGTACCTTTTCCCGGTATTTTGTCTTTCTGTCTAGCTAGACATCTAGCTGTCTGTCGCTCTTCCGTTCTCCATTTCTGTCGTTCGTTCTTTCGTTCGTTCTTTATGATGCTATGTACTTCTTTCGTTATGTCTTTCATTATTTGTTTATGTCTTTCTTTATTTCTGCTTATGTCGTTCGTTATTCATTTCTGTCGTTGTGTTTCTTAATTCCTATACATATCCATATCTGTTTTATGTCGTCATTTCTGTATTTAGTTATTTAGTTATATCATTCGTTGCTTCTTTTTGCGTACAGCCATTCTTCCGACGTTCCGACTCACCCTAAAAGGCTCTCCCCGAAGGTGGAGACCCATGGCACAGATGAGCCGCCACTTTTCGACCGCCCGGAGACTTAAACAAAACAAAACCTTGATTCAGGGGTTTAGGGTGGAGGGTTTAAGGAATGCTCCTATAGGTTTTGGAGGCAAGAGTTTGGGGTGCAGGGTTCAGTTAGGGTTTACATATGGGTAAGTTTGCATAGCTCAGCGCTAGATTATGTAGGGATCCTGGTGTGTAGGGCCCGTTGGGTTTGAGGCTTTCGGGATGGCGGGTCAGCGAAAGGCTGTGGCGCGGTACCAGCCGCATCTGCGTACCGGGAGTGTTTCGGTACTTCGAGGCCGTTTTGACTAACTCGGTATGCTAACACCCCTACAACTTCATCCAGAAAACAATCTCCGTAATTGACCCATGTTACTAACCCTACAAAGCCCCCTACACAGTATCAGGGAGCTAGGGTGGCAACTATAGGGCTACGGGTAAGTACAAGCATAAGTATACGGGTAACTGCAAATGAAGGTAGTAACCGTAAGGCTTCGATAAGGTCAATGACACCGGCAACTTTAAGGTTGCTATACGATCTGCGGTTGAAGCTTTCGAGCTTTGGGTTTAGGACGTGAGCACTGCAACTAAGAAGCAAATCTCAAAATGTAAACCTCCAGTTCCTGTTTCTGACACCCCCATTAAACCCCTGCCCTCTCTGAGGTCAGTCAAAACCAAAGAGCCTGTACCCCCAAACCTGAAATCATCAGTGCTGAGCACCCATAAAAACAAAAAATAGATGTTGAGCCACCCCCCCCCCGTCAGCATTCTGAATCTCAGAAGCTGAGGGAGCCAGCAAAACACACCGCATAGTACCATCCACATGATTTGGACGAGCTGCAAGAGCCCTTGCTATAATACGTACCCCGAGTTGTACGGGAACTCCCAGGCTTAAAGAAAAAACACATAGAAAGCCCCCAGACAGCATAATGCTACATACGAAAATAGGGGATCCTAACATAGTACTTTAAATAGTAGGATCCTTATCATAAGGACCCCAAATAAGGTACCCCGAATTTTCGGAAAGTCCCAAACCTAAACAGCGTGCTCCGAACTTGTACCCCTCACGGAACCTACTTAATACCACATGAAAGCCCAGAAATTCTCCTGGGAAAATACCAACCCGCAGCCCGACAGCCTACAAAGAGAACGACCCCAGAGTTGCAGGTACATACCACCCATCCCCATCCCCCCCCCCCCTCCTCCCAAAGCGTTTTGGATCAGGGTTTAGGGTAAACTGGCATCTCGAACCCCTAGATCAAACTGCCTGGGGGCTGAATCCCTAAGAAAAAGCACGAGACCCTTACAAGACCCCTACAAAGCCTGATGGAACCCGAGAAAAGGCAGGGATTCTGACCCCAACCCGCTGCGCCCGCAACCCTAGAAAACTAAGCCTTCATAACCCTAGAGCCCTTAGCCTCTAAAGTGCGTACCCTCATAGGTACCCTTATAAACAAAAAAGAGGACCCTTGTAGCTGCCCTTGTAGTATCCACTCTTTAAAGAAACCGAAACCACCAGCAAAAAGAGCCTAAACCCCAAACCCTTACAAAAAAGATGCTAAACCCTAAACCCTTACAAAAAAGACCCGACACCCTGGAGCCCCAAAGCACTACGGCCCTGGATCCGTCTCAGCTCCCAGTCAGAGGCTAAACTCAGACTCTGCCTTGGTGCTGCGGAGTTTGGGGTTTAGGGTTTAGATGCTAGGGTTTAGGGTTTAAATGTTAGGGTTTAGGGTTTAGAGTTTAGGGTTTAGAGTTTAGGGATTAGATGTTAGGGTGTAGGGTTTAGAGTTTAGGGTTTAGGGCTTGTTTTTTGGAGTTTCGGGTTTAAGGCGCTGCGTTGAATGGTTCAGGGTTTAGCGTCTATTGCTAAGGATGCAGGCTTTTGAGGGTTGAGGGTTTAGGGGTAGCAACAACCTTACTATCAGGGGAGCTACAAGGGCAACTATAAGGTTATTATAAGGGTACCTATGAGGTCACTAGGGTTTGGGGTTCAGGGTTTAAGGTTCACTGTTCAGCGTTTAGGGTTCCGGGTATGGGGTAGAGCTTAGGGCTTAGAACAAAAAAAGGAGGGTCTTTCGGGTGAAATTTGTAGGGTGATAGAAGGTCTTATAAGCTCTGTTGTAGGGCTCATCCACGCTGCAGGGTATTCAGGGCTTGTGCTTTCGGATTTCGGGGATGGTAGGGCATAGGGTTTATGAAACTCAGGAGGGTTCAGGATTCCAAACCCTAAATCCTAGACCCATAGAGTAGGATTCAAGGCACTTTCCCGGCCGCCCTTTCTGCGCCCCGTCCTGAATACGGCAAGTGGCCGGAGGAGTCATCGGCATCGGCGGCACTGCCGGTAGTCGGGACCTCATTTTGCCAGTTTTCTGGGTTCTGTCTGCTTCACACCCCTGCAGAACTTTCTCTAGGTCTTGCGGCTCTCGATCCTTGTGCTTCATGAAGCGTGGAAATCCTGCTAACCCCGAGTCTAAATCGCCGGAAAACTACAACAGAATTTTAACATCTCGGAAAACATAACACCCGTAGAAAGACACCTGCAGAGGACACTGCGGACACATTTGCATGATGGACAACATCTTTGTTGCATATGCCTGATGAAACTCCTGTTCCATGTTGAGGCTGACCGCTGAAGCACAGGAAAGTCTTGCGCTGCTTTGGCAAACTGAGGACGTGAATTTTGTCGAGCGTGAGGACGAAGATCCTGGAGATGAATTCAACTCGCCGGCTTGTGTCAATCAGTTTTTCATGGCCGACTCGACCGGTTCGGTCCTGGGGTTCAAGGGCCGCCCCTGCTTCTGTGAATAACAAGCCCAGGACCCATCCCAGTACTTCGCGTGCTTTTGCGTTCTGACGGTCTTTGAGTTGAAATCTCTGAGTGAATGGCCACGTGTACCCAGCGGTCTTGTCATCACCCTCGCCCATGCAGGGTTTAGGGTGCATTGTATCATGCTATGTTCTATAATCTTGAATCATGTGACTTGATCTCATCTTACGTGGTTTCATACCACATTATGTCAGGTTACATTAGGTCATACTGCGTTATAATGGGTTCATGCGTAGTATGTCATTTTGAACTATAGTATATTGGATCATGCTATATTGACTTATGTTCTGTTGCAACCCTAAATTTTAGAAGGCTTGCGCCTATGCGCGCCAGCAAGGTTGTTGTTTGACGAGCAAAAGAAATTAAATGCCAACCAGGTCTTTGGCTGCAAAGGGTTGAGGGGGCGTGCAAGAATGCTCCAGGGCTGTGAAAGTCGCGATAGTAGGGGGACCCTAAACCCTATACCCTACAGGAAACCCCAAACCCTAAACCCCAAACCCTTAACCCTAAACCCCAAACCCTTAACCCACCCCAAACCCTAAACCCTAAACTACCCTTAACCCTAAACCCCAAACCCTAAACCCCAAACCGTGGTTCCAGGGCTCAAAGCTTAAAGGCTTTAGCCCCCTGGGCTGACTGAGGAGGATCCATGGAACTCCAAGGGCGCATCCTTAAGAAGGGACCCTTCGTTCGGGATCTTGAGCTCTATGTAAAGGCCTTATGAGCCCTACAGCGCCTCATGAGCCCCCTAAAGTAACTATAGGGAACCGGTGGCGAAGCACCCTTCAAATCCGAAACCCTAAAGCCCAAAACCAAAACCCTTAGGCTCTACTATGACATTCGGTGGGACCACAAGCGGATGTAATCCCAGTCATCAAGACCTCTCTTGTTGGGCCCAGCAGCGCTTCCGCCGAGAGATCCGGCTTGGGTCCACGCGGTCTCTGGATCACCTGCCCAGAGAACCCAATACCCTTTAACTGGGAATATACGCTAAATCATAATATTAAGGCGCCTGTAATTTAAGGTATACTCCTTAATTAAGGGGTATTGGGTTCTCTGGGTGTGCTCTGGGATTCTATACAGGGGCCTTAGTGATCAGAATAGGGTTTTGTGTGTAGTGTCATATGAGCATAGCAAAGAAAGCCCGAAGGAATAATGCTGGTAGATACTATAGGGGCCTTAATAATTAGAATAGGGTTTGGGGGTTTTTTATAGTGGGGTTATAATTAGGAACCCCTTCCCCTATTCTAATTATTAAGGCCCCTACATTACATGAGGTTCCGGGAGCGCAAGGAATTCTTCCTGAAATCGTGGCAAGGAACGCAGTCTGGTCAGAAGCCGATCCTACTTGAATGGCTGATCTTGTCGTCTATTCCTCAATGGAGGAGAATTGGCATGTTGGGCTCCCAGTCTGTACTCATTCTGCACCTCTCGCATGGCGAGCGTTCAGCTTGATCAAGGCTTTTATTTGAGAAGATGGACACTTATGAGGGTATGGGGATTTTCAGCTTTGGATTAGGACTCTGTTGACATGGGGATTTCTTGCTCTTTGCTGGCAGCGGAGCCGGCAAAGTTCTCCGTCCTTGAAAAGACCCTAAACCCTAAACCCCTAAACCCCTAAACCCTAAAGCCCTAAACCCCTAAACCCTAAACCCCAGGGTTTCGGGTTTAGGATCCTTCCTCCCAAAACGAACAGCAGGCGTCTGACTGCAGAAGTTCGGAATTCCCAGTACCGGCTGAGCGACCTGAACCCGGCTCCCCAGAACCCAGAGCCGAAAGCCTCGAAACCCAAAGAGGCCACCAACACTAGGTTTTAGGGTTTAGGGTTTAGGGTTTAGGGGTTTAGGGATTTAGGGCTTCGGGTTTAGAGTTTGGGGTTTAGCTGAAACCCGAAGCCCGAATCAAAACACTAAAGCCCTGGCCCTGGAACTCTCAACCCGAGTTTGCTAACAAGGGACGAGCACCACCAGCTTCGCGAAAGCGAACCACAGGGCAGATGCAACCACACTGTGACGGTACGCCAGAGCCTGGACGGTTCTTGCGTGTATGTATGTATGTATGTATGCATGCATGTAGCGGTAGTGAATACATGTATATGCATATACAGTCGATATATAGGTATATATATATATACATGTATATGTACATGTATATGTGTATGTGTTTGTCTGTGTCCATGGCTATGGCTATATCTATGTATATGCACACGTAAGTGTATATATATACACACATATGTATAGGAACATGTATATGCATGTGTATATATGTACATAAGCATATGTATATGCATATGCGTATGTATATGAACATGAGTATAAATATAGATATAATCATAAAAAACGAATACATAATATATACATAAACATACATACCCCTAAACCCTAAACCCTAAAATAGAAAAAAAAAAGCAACGACGATACCCACCGAGGAGCAGCGGCCACAGTGCCGACCTCGAAGCGTTGGACTCCCGGGTGGAAGCGGCTTTTTAGGAGAAAAGCCGGTAGGGTTCATACCCGGCTTCTCTAGGGTTCAGGGCTTAGGGTTTCGGGTTTAGGGTTTAGGGTTTAGGGTTTAGGGTTTAGGGCTTAGGGTTTTCTAGGGCTAAAGAGGTTTAATGGAAAGGCCTTAGACTACTTGGAATAGGGTTTTACTTGGAATAAGGTTCTGAGGTCTAACGGGGTTTTGTGGCTTTCTATAAGGCCGTTCCAGGGACTGTTGTCAGGCGCTCGCCGGCTTTTGCTCTGGGTTTGTAGGGTATTCAACTCTGAGTGGCACCAGGGTGCCTAGGGGAAACTTCTTGCTTTTAGGGTTTGGGGCTTAAGGCGTTTCGAGGTTTGGGGTGTAGATAGATACGGTTCTAGAGTTTTGAGTCTAAGCTTTGGCATTTTGAGGTCGTAGTGGCTGTAGTCTTACGATCTTCAGGCCAATATGGCCCCCCTTGTATTGACACACTCTGCTGAACCCTGTAAGACCCAACAAACAAACCCCCTGCAAAACCCCGTTGCTTCGTAAATTGGACCGTGCCACGAGAACGAAGGCAAAAAAGATGACGTAGGCGAGCAGAGTGAGCATGTAGCCCTGGGTTTTACAGAGTGCTTTATGTCGCTTCTTACTGGGTTGAGTAGCTTCTTATACGGTTTTACACGGTTTGTGTTTAGATACAGGCGCATCAGTTTTTTTGTATGGATTTGTAAGTTTTTGTAAAGGCTTGGACGGGGTTCTACGGGCTTTACACGGCTTAGAATAGCGCGCATAAGGAGTAGAATTGTGTTTTCGAGATATGTTGTGATGTAACTACAAGAAGACTTCGTGCTGAGGATCACAATTTTAGGGTTTAGGGGTTTAGGACGTAGGGAGTAGGGGGTTGAGGGCTATTGAAGCATCGTAAAGCCATATAGAAGCAGCTTTTGTTACAAAACCCTATCAGACCCTAGAACAAGATATTATAAGTCCTTATAAATGCGCGGTAGAAAACCATGCAGTGGAGGCTGGAGGCAGGCAGAGACGCCTGGCCATCGGGGACTCAGGGAAGGAAACCCTGAAACCCTGAAAAGAACCCGTAAAGGAACCCTTATATAAAGGAAGCCTTGAAGGGAACCCTTGCCCAGGTCTTATGGTTTCGGAAGAACTTCATAGAGGCCTGAACATTTAGCAAAATAAACTGGAAGTCTTGGCGGGCTTTCTGCTAGAAAACCATGACCCTCATAAGTATACTTGAGTCTACTATACTATACCATACTATATTATCCGATATTATAAAGATGCCATTGTACTATATCACATGATTAGGTTTAGGGTCTTTATGCGATTGCTCGCAGATTCATTCCAGGGCGCGCGCAGGCCCCCTTGGGGCACGGACAGCCGGTCGCACACGTAACTTAGCGGAGCATGGGGCTCAGCTTCTGGACAGTGGGCGTGAAAAATACTAAGTGCAGTGAATTTACAGAACTCATCATGCGGGTTTGGCACAACATTGAGTGATGGAGAAGCGTCAAGCTGCACAGTCAACGCCAGCTCTTTTCCGCTTAAACTGCGTAAGAGCCGCTAAAGCCCCACTCAAACCCTTGGGGACCCGGTTTAGGGTTTAGAGTTTAGGGTTTAGGGCTTCTCCAACTCTCAGTACAAAGCATTGCTAACAAAAAACCCTTACACAACCCGTACACAAACAGCAGCCCTAGCCCAGCCCCAAACCGTAAATCAGGTTACCGGGTTCCAAAAGGAAAGCGTTCGCTCAAAACTCTTGGTCAAAACTGATTGGCACCCAAACCCTAAACAACGTCTATAGACCCTAAACCCCCGAACTTTAAACCCCAAGACCAAACCCCTAAACCCTACCCCTAAACCCCCAAAAACCTGAAACCAAAACCCTAAACCCTACCCCTAAACCCCAAAACACCCTAAACCCTAAACCCTACCCCCAAAACCCTAAACCCGAAACCCTAAACCCTAAACCCCAAAACCAAACCCTAAAGCCCCAAACCCCAAACCCTCCAAGGCTCTGAGCTCCCGGCAGGATGAGCTTCAATGACAAGGATGCCCAGCAGACACAGAGGCCCATCGAGAAGGCGAAGAACAGGGAGAGAACATCCTCCTCTTCGGGCTTGGGGTTTCGGGTTCATTTAGGGTTTAGAGGTTTAGGGTTTAGGGTTTAGGGTTTCGGGCTTGGGGTTTCGGGTTTCGGGTTCAGGGTTCAGGGTTTCGGGCTCAGGGTTCAGGGGTTAGGGTCTAGGGTCTAGGGTCTAGAGGTTAGGCTGGGCTTCGGGCTTAGGGTTTAAGGCCTCCGGTCGAACCTTGGCGGTTTAGGGCTTTGAAGGTTTGACCCTAAACCCTAAACCCTAAACCCTAAGCCCTAAACCCTAAGCCCTAAACCCTAAGCCCTAAACCCTAAGCCCTAAGCCCTAAACCCCAAACCCTAAAAACCCCTGAAGGTTCCTTTTGAAGGGTTTGTTTCGGAGACCTTGGAGGCTCCTGGGCTTTCTCCAGCCTTGGAGGATCTACGAAGGTTTAGGGTTTAGGGTTTAGGGTTTAGGTAGAACCCCTCCCCCCACAGAGGGATCTTGGCTTCAGGCAGCTGTTTTTGAGGGTTTAACCTTTAGATCCTTTACATAAGAGGTCTGGGAAGGGGTGGTGTTTAGAAGCGCTGACAGGACTTAGGGCTTGGGGTGCTAGAGTTTAGGGCTTCGGTTCTAGACCTTTAGTGTGCTTAAGGTTTACAAAACTCAGCGTTACCTGGTCTGTCGCTGACTTTACTAGGGCGCCGCTTAGTAGCTGACAACTCCATGGGCAACTGTCTTCCATCAAGTGGTGATCATCATCGGTATCAACCTGCAGGAACCATGCCGCTAAGCAGGGTTTGAGTTTAGGGTTTAGGGGCGCATTTGCTGGAAGAGGGGTGAGTGCTGTTCGACACCTACGGGAGAGAAACTGGCTCGCAGAATCAACATCTTCGCCTAAACCCTAAACCTGGACCCTGAACTCCAAACCCTACAAGCCCTATGTAATCCCCTAGACCAGAAACTGCCCCAATGCTTCAACGCCCTCAACGCCACAAAGCCTAAGAACCCTGGTGTCCGGTGGTAACCCACCAGCGTAGAAAGACACGATGAAGTCCAGACCTTGGCTTTCAAACAAAAACGAAGCCTCAGTAAGTAGATATCGCAGGGTTTAGGCCTTTGGAGGCATATCAAACTAGAACTCCACAATGGTAGTTCTCTAAATTGGGGTCCCTACTTAGGTCCCCAATAGAGCACGGCAGAAAGGATCCCAAAAGGGACCCTACTTTCGCGGACTACCCATAGAGGCTCCAAAAGGGATACTCTAGCTCTCCAGGAACTCGGAGGGATCTGGGCACGATGTATTGCAACCCCCCCTAAACCCTAAACCCCCGTAGTACCCTCAGATCTGACGGGCCGTGAAGCCGGAAGGTCGAGCCCAGGAATGCTAATTAGGGCTTAGGGCTTCGGGTTTAGGGCTTAGGGGTTGGGGCCCTAAAGCCTAAACCCTAAACCCTGTATTGTTGAAACAGACTGAAGCTACTATAAGCACGTGGACTCATATCAATATTGCGGTGTGTGTGTGTGCGCGCGTGCGTGTAGGTACATGTATCTAGCTATCTGTCTACCTATCAACCTATCTATCTGTCTGTCTGTGTTTATGCAGCATCTAGATACCTAGTCAGTGTATACTTATCCATGTATTCTTTCTCAGAAGCAGGGTGGGAGCACGAGCGCAGCGGTCTAAGTCACGGGCTCTTGTGCGTCTTGGGGTGCGATTGTCAGCGCATTTCGCAGCAGCAATAGCACAACGAAGATGATGACGACAGCGCCGGTTACGAAGAGCAAGTGCCGTGCGGTCAACAGTGGTAACAGTACTATCAGTACTGCGGCACCCTAATCGCACAAACTTTCCTCATCGCACTGAATACGAGCAATCCAGGCTGTTGCAATCATGCTGGGACAATTATGTCAGAGCAGGCGAGCACTAAGACTTTACAAGATCAGCACCACGCAGAAGCACCATAAGATGCACTGTATATGAGATTATGCATGTGTTCTGCTGCAAGTGAAGTGAGTTTATGCAGGTGCTCTGCTGCCAGTGAAGAAAGCTCGAAATCAAGCTGCTCAAACTCCAGAAAGGCATCGCGACCAGAACGGAGTAGCCTGGGACGGGGGCAGAGTCCCAAACTTCGGCCGTTGAGGCCAGGGCACAGAAGGGTGGGGCATAGACCCTTGCGTCCGTCCTAGCGGCAGGGTCAGGGTGTTAGGAGGTCAAAGTCGAAATCTAATGTGGAAAGTACATTGCCCATAGAACCTCGATTCCTAAACCGATCTCCTGGCAACACGGCCCTGCTAGTGAGACATCTTACACCCACAACAGATGCTCTGTGGCCAGCTCACAAGACCAGAAGGCCATCAACTAAAACCCCCGAATCTAGGGGCCTTGATACTGAGAAGGTGGTTTGGGGGTACAGTATTTTATGAAAAAGGAGATACTGTTGCTGACTCCTCAAATTCCGACCTCCACGTTAGACCCTAAGCCCTAAACCCTAAGCAAGGATGGAGCCTGTGCGGAGTCATCTCACAGGTCGCTTCTGCACTTTAAGTCCCCTTTAGAGTTTAGGGTTTAGGGTTCACGAGCCCTCAAACCGCTGCCAACACTCCACATAACACGCCCCAAAGCCTAAACCCGAAGCCCTGAAGCTCAACCCCAAACCCGAGCTAAAACCGGAACCCCAAACCCTCCCTTGCATTCACTTTAAAACAAGCAAACCCAGGAACGAAACTAACCCTAAACCTCCGACTACCAGCCCAGCCGGACCTCAGAAATCAGGCGCCTGCAAGGGTTGGCAACACAGAACCCCACATAGGATTTTAGGATTTCAGGCTCAAGGTTTGCGATATGCGGTTCTAGGAAACCGGGGTTTAGGGTTCACGATGGAGGGTGAGGCTTTAGCGCTGGAATCAGAGATCTTTCCGGATGAACAAAAGGTATCCCTATAATCAATCATCTACGTTGATGATTGATGTCTGACGTGTGGGCCTTGTAGCTCCGTGGTATTTCCGTTGCGTCCTATACACACTCACCGAAACCCTTATGAAGAAATACCCTACGCTGATTCTTCAAGAGATTCAGGCTTTGGAGAATCTCTGGACAAACAAACCCAAGTCAAGCCACGTGAAACGAGAACTCTTAACGTCCTTGTCTGGCAGGCGGGGGCCCTCTCTAGCAGAAAACCCTGTCCAACACAACCTGTCTAACCACACACCCTGCCGAACTGAAAACCGAGCAGAAAACTATGTCTAAGAGAAACCACCCGGCAGAAAGAAAGGGACAGCAGCACAAAGTCTTAAAGACAGCATAGCCTAACAGAGCCCTATTCATGCCGAAGGTGCTGAAAAGCTCTACGTTTCGGTCTCTTCAAAGTAAACTTCAGCAAAGACTCGAAATAACCATTGCGAATGGCAATGGTCTTGGAAGCATCTACAACGAATTACGAGCATGAGGTTCTCGACCTTACAAACACTAAACCCTAAAGTCCACGCCCTACGCTCTTATAGAACTCTGATAAAAGCCTGTGGCTGCGAAACCCTTATAAGACCTAAAGACCCTGAAGCGCTAGTCAACCACCGAAGAAGCCCTAAGAAACCATCCGCCGTTGCATTAGCTTACCTTAACCTACCGAAACCTACTTTTTTGCAGGGTCCCTAGAAATTCCATATTAGGATTTATAGTAAGACCCTACAAAAAAAAAGTAGGTTCTGGTAGGTTAAGGTACACCCGAGCTCGGACGCTTTAGTGGCTTTCTGGGACGCCGGGGGGCCGGGAAGCATCTCCCGGGTGACGACATTGGACAGTAGCTCCTCTGGAGGTTTGGGTTTAGGGTTTAGGGTTTAGGGTGGCGTTTTGAAAGATTTGGCGGGGGTTGAAGGGGTCGGGACTCGGGCTTCAGGGTTTGTAATAGAGGTTTTAATGGATAGTTATCGGGCTTAGCCGTTCTGTGGCAGTATAAATAGAATCAGCAACCCGAAGGCATGATGTTTGTACTTACCCAAGCCCCTGTATAAGCACCTTGGAGGGGGTCTTGTACGGGTGTCTCCATGATTTCATTAGGTTTCGGCCCCCCCCTGCCCAAGAAAAGATACGTAGACAAAAAGCCTCCGAAGCCCTAAAGAAACCTCCCGGAGCCCTAAACCGCGTAAACCTCTCTTTCATTCATATATATATATATACATATATGCATATATATATATATATGCATATATGTATGTATATATATATATATATAAACCCTAGTGAGATTCGTGGGCATTTAACTTTTGTCGCCTCCCGGGGCCCCCCATACCTAATGAGATTCGTGGGCATTTAACTTTGTGGCCGAAAAGTTAATGCCCACGAATCTCATTAGGGTTTAGGGACCCCATATCTAATGAGATTCGTGGCGTTTAACTTTTTCAGCGCCCTGGCCCGCCATATCTAATGAGATTCGTGGGCATTTAACTTGTTCAGCCCCCTGGCCCGCCATACCTAATGAGATTCGTGGGCATTGGAACCTTAGGGTTTAGGGTTTAGGGCGTAGGATCTTAGGGTTTAGGGCTTTGGACCTTAGGGTTTAGGGTTTAGGGCTTGGGACCTTAGGGTTTAGGGCTTGGGACCTTAGGGTTTAATTAGGGGGCTTGGGGCCTTAGGGTTTAGAGTTTAGGGCTTGGGACCTTAGGGTTTAGGGCTTAGGGCTTGGGATCTTAGGGTTTAGGATTTAGGGCTTGGGACCTTAAAGTTTAGGGTTTAGGGCTTGGGCCTTAGGGTTTAAGGCTTGGGTTTAGGGCTTGGGACCTTAAGGGTTTAACTAGGGTTTAGGGCTTGGGGCCTTAGGGTCGCGTGTGTGCCAGGACC
>CAJNJA010102952.1:0-18596 GCA_905231915.1 Symbiodinium necroappetens
TTAGTAGTTAGTAGCTAGTAGCTAGTAGTTAGTAGTTAGTAGCTAGTAGCTAGTAGTTAGTAGTTAGTAGTTAGTAGTTAGTAGTTAGTAGTTAGTAGTTAGTAGTTAGTAGTTAGTAGTTAGTAGTAGTTAGTAGTTAGTAGTTAGTAGTTAGTAGTTAGTAGTTAGTAGTTAGTAGTTAGTAGTTAGTAGTACGTAGTAGGTAGTAGGTAGTCGGTAGTCGGTAGTCGGTAGTCGGTAGTCGGTAGTAGGCAGTAGGCAGTAGGTAGTAGGTAGTAGGTAGTAGGTAGTAGGTAGTAGGTGGTGGGTAGTGGGTAGTGGGTAGTGGGTAGTGGGTAGTGGGTAGTAGGTAGTAGGTAGTAGGTAGTAGGTAGTAGGTAGTGGTGGTAGTGGTGGTAGTAGTAGTAGTGCACGCAGTAGTAGTCGTCGTCGTAGTAGTAGTAGCAGCAGCTGTAGCAGTGCTAGTGGTAGTGGTAGGGTAGTGGAAGTGGCGGTGGCAGTAGTAGTAGTAGTAGTAGTAGTAGTAGCAGCAGCAGCAGAAGCAGCAGCAGCAGGAGTAGTAGTAGTAGTAGTAGTCGTCGTCGTCGTCGTAGTAGTAGCAGAAGTAGTATAGTGGTGGTGGCGGTGCTGCTGCTGCTACTGCTGCTGGAAGTGCTAAAGCTGCTACGACGGCACGACTACAAGAACGGCAACGACAGCAAGCCCACGATGGTTGGACGTTGTTTGCATTCCTGTCTTTCTCTAGTTTCTTTTCCTCGTGACCGGGGCCTTGCGTCCATCTCGTGACGGGGAACTGTAGGCTAACTGTTTTGATCCGCCGTTGCCACCTCGGCTTGAAACCTTGCGAACTGCGCCGTGCGCACGTAGCTCCGGGCAGCAGCTAGCAGCTAACCTCTCCTGAGACAGATGCTCCGGAAACAGTCTGCTTGCCCAGAGTCATGGCACGGGTAGGTTCCAACAACAGAACACTATACGAGTCATGGGGGTCGTTGAAGGATAACTATGTCTCATGATCGGGCTGCGCGGCAAGCACGGATCCTGCCAGTATCCTGAACATGTGCCCGGAACTCCACTCAAAGCATCTTGTTGATCCTTCGCGGCCCGAAGGAAGCTGAAATCATGGTTTCAAGAAAGAGTATTCCAAGGGAAAGCCTCGAGGGCGCCATTGCTGCGCCATGCTTCGACGCGTCACGGTGCACGGCCTTGCGAGCCAGCCGTTTCCTGGATGGCTCGAGTTTTCAGAGGGCAATCGAGTTTCCAACAGTTTAAGTGTTAAAGTCTGATGGCAGAGTCTGGGTTCAAAAAAGTCTCAGCCTGTTGTTCATAGCCTTAGGTGTCATCCGGTGGCAGACGACCGTGCGAATTGTGAGGGTCGAAACGTTTCAGCCGTTGCTGTAGGCTTTAGCAGAACATGGCCCATACCCGGTCAGACAGCCACGGATGGACTCCGACGCCCCGCGACACCCAAAGAAACTGCGGGCTTGAATCGCCGGTTGCGCACCGACATGAGCCTAGGAACACTGCGGAAGCTGTACGATCTGCGCTCCTTGGTGAACCATTGTGATGCAGGGGCTGATAGCTTTTTACACATGCAATTTCTCGAATTCACGCCGATTTAATCGCTAGACTCGGATGTTCAAACGATCACGGGTTAGCCAGTTCAAGCATGCTAGGTGGGGGACGAGAAGCAGTGTTTCAGCGACATCGATAGGTGGTACAGGGCCGCGCATATTGGTTAACATTTCCACGCTGACGCTGGGCGACAAGCTTCGGCATGCACAGTAACTGCCAAGGCTTCGGGACTTTGAGGACGACCTCCACACAGGCGGAACTGTCCTGCTGTTGGAACCACACTCTGCAGCAGCACGTGGATGCCCACCCTCCCCTCCTGCAGTCACTGCGTCTGTGTCTGTGATTTCCTTTCTGATAAGCTCTTAGTAACCCTCACCCAATTCTGCGTGGTCTCATGCTTCGGTTCTCGCTCTCACGAATCCAAGCCCAAATGCACAACAACTTCTGGGCCTTGATTTCGCCACAAGACACGTGCGGACACGCACCCGCACATCTCTCACACATCTGGCAGGCCTGCGTTTGGAGAGCCCGGGTGCCGAGCTCGTCGTTGGCGCCTGCGAGCCTCCGGCTGGCGGACGCTTTGGGGCAAAGACAGAGATCATCTTGGCAGATCAGGCCGGCTTGGCCTGTGTTCGATCGCCGAACCAGATTCTGGTTTCAAGAGATTCATCATGGCGGAGCCGGGTTGTCAGGTTCTCGGCGTCTTTCAAAAGATTCACGTCTTGCCCTACAAGGATCTCTGCAAGGGCAACGCCCAGGGATTCAGTTTTTTCTCTTGTGATGCGCGTGGCAGCTAGGTGCGACCCACAGTCTGCAGTCAAGGACACCTTCAAGTACAATTTCGACCACATGTACCACAATCACCTCGTTCCGTACTTTCAGACCCAGCAAGTTGGAGAGTTCACCAAGGGTTTCGAGTTTTCCTACGATTCCGTGAGGTTTCAGGTCGTGGGCGTGCAGCCAGAGGACTCGTACGGAGTTGTGGGACACAACACAGAGATCTTCTATGAAGGGCCGGAGATCGAGCGGAAGGTTCTTGAACGCTTGCAGTTGATTCCTTTCGAAGAAGGCCTGCCAGATAAGTACCGGCCTAACAAGCTGTCCCTGGACGAAGCCGGCCTTTTGCGGGACTACGTGCGTCCCTACTTCGCTCAACGTTCGGCAGCCGTCCGTACAGGCGAAACGCTGCAAATCCGGGACCTGCGCTTCAAAATTATTGCGACGCGGCCATCGGAGGGCGGTGGCGTTGGCAAAGAGACGGAGCTCGCCTGCCAGGGGGTGGCCTTAAAAGAGCACTTCAAGCCTCCACCCCGGGCACAACCTAAGGGAAAGGCGGCTGCGAAGGCGGCCGCGGCTGCTTCAAGGGACGACCAAGAAAACCAGCAATGCTTGGTCTCGTAGAGCCGAGGCCCTGATGTGGCGTGTACTGGGCTCATGGACAAGAGCAGCAGGGCAGTTTGAAAAGTCGGAGGTGAGGGGATTGGCTAGTTCCTTTCCGACAGTGGGTTGGCAAGTAGTAACTCAGCAACCAGATCCAATCGCGCCGAGGTCACTAAACAAGTTCATGGCCTTCGAGAACAGAGATCCGTTCCAAGCCAAGCAGGACTCAACAGTCTAAGAGGCTCAGGCAGCCAGCGCCAAGACCCACAACTGTCACGAAGGAGCAGATGGAGAATCCGAACTCCACGAGCTGGCACCGGTGGTGTGCGGATCAGTACCTTAGGCCCATGAGCTCAGGGCTTGTGGCTGTTGCACAATTGTCAGTGGACGAGTGGACTGGAAGGTCCCGTGGGGTTCGCGCGGGATTTGCTGTATTCAGCCCAGTAGTGTCAGGCTCGCCATGGAGGAAGGTGAAGACATGGACGAAGGTGGGGGGCAGCTTGAACTGTGGCTCCGTTCGTTCGCACGGGTCTGTTGGCACGTTCGTTGACAGCTGCACAGGAGCTTCAGAAACAAGTTAACTAGTTAGGGTCTTTTTGCAGCTCTTTCTCACCTTCGCTCTTCAGGACAGGCCGATGGCTAGCTTTTTTCATGCCTGTGGCTCGGACTAGTAGCCGACAGGTTCACTCGATTCAAGTTTGCATTGCGATTTGGGGCCTTGCGGGAAGCATGCGGCACATGCTTCAACCCGCAACATCTGGCACCGCTCGTACAGAGGTCCGTGCACTGAGCCGTGCTTCGCTCGGTGCGGCGCTGTGCCGCCCGTGACCTGTCCCCTGTCGCAAGGGTTCAACAGGTAAAGGGAGGTAACAGAGTGACGGTCAGTAGAAGGAAGCCAGTTCCAGGCTTGGCTCTTCAACATCGACGGAGACTAACAAAAACAAACGGCGCGTGAGGGGACAGGGATTCTCAGTCGTCTCACCCTTCCCATCAAACCCTGTGCCCCAAGTCCCCACATGCTCCTGCTTGCCCTCGGGTAAGTTTGGCGAGTTTTGTCTCACACCCAAGTTGAAAGATGCCTGGACACGAAAGTTTCAGGCTTCGGGCAGCAGATGCTGAGCAACCTGACTCCCTGAGGTTGACGACGTAGTTAGTCGGAGAGGGTAAGAGTCAGGAGGCTCCTCGAGCTCTCCTTGTGTTGTCGATCCTTCAAGTGCCCCGCACGGTTGACAACGTCTGCCAGCACGAGAAGGGAAGAGAGACCCATGCTGAAGCATTCAAGCTGCTGACCCCGACATCATCGTTCCAGGTTCTTCCTGCAAGTCATCTGCACTCATGTGCTATTACTGCTTGGGATCCATCTCCGCGTGGCACTGAATCCGAAATTAACACTTCACGAAGGCGACGTGCTTGTCTGAGCGTCTTGACTGCCGGTTTCGTGAAGTAGGACTTCAGCATGAGGTCTCGCTCCCTGATGGTTAACACTGGCCAAAGTGGCTTTATGCATGTGCTCGTCGCCAAAAGAGAACCAACTCGAGTGCCGAGGTGTCTTTGCTGAACTGCCTCAAGTACCGTATCCACACTGTTTGACACAGGTCTGGCTCCAACTTGCTCAGGCTTGTGTCAGTCTCATGTTCAGGCACTAACTCTGACTCTTCATAGTGCTTGTAGGACATGTCCTTGTCATAATGTCCGCTGTTCCGCCCGGCACTGTCTTTTGTGCTGGAAGCCTGGAATATGGCACACGTGGTCCCGGTGGCAAAGGCGAGCGTGGTTCTGACATTGAGCACATGCCAGCACCCTGCATCGGCGCATGCTTTCTCCGTGCCCATTGATGAGAACATGCTGGCACACGCAGCTTCGCAAATTCTGCAGCGGGCCAGCGAGAAATTGGGCTTCTGCCCCGAGGACGTCCTGGACTTGACAACCTCTCTGCATGATCCACGGGAGATGCCTAGTTTGCGCATTGGAGATCGCTGTTGTTGTGGAAAAGTAGAGATGCGCCGAGATCCGATTGCCGAGGCGATGCAGGATCTACTCGAAGATGCTAGAAGGCAATTACAAGTAACCGGGCTGAGACCGCGAGTCGTGCGTGTGCTGCACGTTGCACCCAGGGGACCCAGTACCGAAATCGTTGCGCCTTCTGCACCTCCGAGCACGATGGAAAGTGAGGTTTTGCTCGCGCCCACCAGGCAATTCAGCCAACCTCAGCAACCCCTGGATAGGCATGAACTGCAGCTTCGCAGGAAGTCTCCTAGAAGCCTACGCCAGGATGCGCAGTCCTTATGGACCGCGCTGGAGAAGTCCAAGGTTTACATTCCCCCGGTACCAGATACACCGGTCGCGTATGACCGATTTCACTTAGAGCGACACGGGCATGGAAGAGGCAACACGAAAAGTACCAAGAAGAGGAGAAAGCGAGAGGATCGCGAAACTCTCTGTGTGGCTCTCAGCGAACAAACATTAGCAGCACTGCCATGTCTCCGACATGTTGCGATTTGTCAACCATACAGGTCAAAGCGTCAAACCAATCTGAGTCCAGTTTGCGGCTGCCCAAACTGCGTAAACACAGAGGTCGCCTTATCCTTCACCTCGAGCAGATCGCCCTTGAACACGGCGTGAAAAGGTCTCCCGAAGAGCCAGAAGCGGCTAACTCCCTGGAGAGCAGCGACTCCGAGGACTCCGGCAGTTGAAGGCGAGGCGCCCTCTTCTCTTTGTGCAAAAAGACACGGATCGCTACTGCAGCTTTGCTCGGCTCAAGGCATGGGACCTTTTGGGAAACAGCTTAGTGGCAATGAGAGGATATTCTGATGAGAGTTCCGTGGGCACGTGCATGCCCCTGCACTAACTCGGCAAGGAACGCAGGACCTGAAGTAGTCTAGGTTTCAACGTAGGCCTTCTTCACTTGCCACATGAACGACGATGGTGCTGACTCCGTCACATGGCTTGCCCTTGCAATTCTGATTCTCGGGCCGCTTGACTTCTTGGGGTCCAAACTTTTTACTCATCCCATACTCGGCGTGAAGCTAGACCTGCTTGATTTGCCCCATCATACCGGAAGGTCAAACCTTCCTGGCCTCCAGACTCAGTAGCAATCATGTTTTCTGCTTCCTTGTATGAACTGCTGGGTCGAATATGTTGGAACACTTGAAGCACCACAGGCGCAAGTTTTTGATTGCAGACAAAGCCATAACCAGTTACCCGCCTCCCTCTTGCTGTAAGCTGGAGCTAGACACGGAAATATTTCGCCTTGGACAAGCCCGAGTGATAGCACAGAAGCTTGGTTCTGGAACCTTCAGTGGTGCTGCTTGGTCGGATGTCCGAGAAAGAGTGTCGAGCTCCTTTCGTAGACCGTGCCAAGCGTGGTAACCGCAGCTACAGCATCAGGAGCAGCAGCAGGCCACGGCCCGGAGCGGCCAGCAGAAGCAGCAGTAGCACCGGCAGGAAAAAGGAGGCGAAGAGCCAGAAGACCATTAATGTAACATCCACCGCCACAGCAGTGGCGACCCAAAGGCCACAGAGATGCCAACAGCACAGGCACAAGCACAAACAGAACGCAGCAGGCACCACAAGCAGCCAGCGGCGGCAGCAGCAACAGCAGTTGCCGCCACCAACTCCACTTGCACGGCCAGCTGAAAGAACAAAAGCACCGCCACCGCCACATCGCACAACCAACACCACTAGCACCACCCACGACCCCCACAAGAGCAACAGCTGCCACGTGAGCACCACCCGTCCCAGCAGCAAGACATCACCAAGCGAAACGGTTAATGGGTTGCGTTCTAAAGTCGCGTGTCTGTTGGTTTATTTAGATTGACATTAATGCGTTAAGGGTGCATCTTTTTTGCTCTTCGCCATGAGGCGGCACGCAACTAGAGCCACTTATTGCCGAAGGTGGCACTAGGAAAACCGCTAGCTTCGCGCTAGGCATGCTGAGAACCGCATGATGCCGCATGCTCAAGCTGAAGCTTTAGAAGCCATGAAAGCGCCATCGGGCGCACCCGTGACCCGGGAGGGTGGTGGGATTGTTTTGTCTTGGTCTTGGGAGGACCTTGACATTCCCTTCTTCTTCGTCGTTGTTTTCATTTTGAGTAAACGAGTTTTGCGAAGGGAGTAGAAAAAAGAGAGAGGTGAAGCAAATGGAAAACACAGTTTTCGGAGCATCAGAGTAGCTGAGCAGCACTCCTCGGTTACGGGATTGTTGTAGGTATATCTGTCTAGGGTTTCAGGACGTCTCGGCAGTTGCTCCGTTGGCCTCCTCATCCGAGCTTGCAGGGAGGTCATTTTTGGGCATTTGTAAGAAAGGTCAGTGCGCTAGATCCGCGCTAGCTCGGCGCTAGCAAAAATTAAACTCAGCCTGCCCCAGAAGACCTGGTCCGCTTCAGCACAAGCCAAGATCCCGGAGCAGAAATCAGACAGGATCCGAGATGGCGCATTTTTCGCGGTGCCATGCTGCTGCCTGTAGAATGGAAGCGCCTACGTGATCAAGGCCTAGACAGCTACTACAGGCAGTACGCTGTGCAGCGCGCTCCCTCCATCGAACGCGCGGCCATGGGGGGCATTGGCTCCAAAGCCCGGCGACGTGATTTGGACACAAGAAGCTTGCGGGGGCTCGAGCCCGGAAGCAGCGGCAGCGGGACAACCTGCAAGCGCGCCGAGAGTCCAGCAGGAGCAGGAGCAGTAGCAGTAGCAGCGACAGCTCGTCCGACAGCAGCAGCTGAAAGGTCCGGGCGCTAGCAACCTTCTTAGGAATTCACGCATGCATCCCCAAACTCTTGTGTTTACTACTACGTATCTGTAGGCTTGGTTTCCTCTTGCCACATGAAGCGGCACGCAACTACAGCCACATTAACGTCAGTTTCGGGAACAAACATTTTGACAACAACCCTAATATTGGCGATGGCACCGGCGACATTGACTGCCATGGTGGCTGTGACGACAACAACGACAATAACGAATATGAGGCAGGAGCAACCTTGTTGCTTTTCTATTTTTTTCCCCGAGGCTTTTTCTTGGTGGACGGCTTGCGCTCTCCAGGTCGGGGCCTTGGCGGTGTTTGTCGGGAGACTGAAACGTTTATGGTGTGGCAAGCATTGCCGTGACTTGCTCAGACGCTTGTGGTGGGGAGGTGGCGCTCGGACGTCCCATAATGTTCATATGTTGAGCGTTCTTGAAGTGTGGGCATCGGCGGATCCAAGATGGCCCATGTCTGACTTTTTGAATGATACTCCATGTATGTGGTGGGAGAAAGCCACGCATCCTCGATGCAGTGAAGCCTCCAAACTCAAAGTTTGAGTGACCTGCTATGTCAGCTATGTCTCGTTTGGAGGAAGCTCCCTTCCCCCAGGCCGCGCGCCGGCGGACAGCAGGGCCAAAGCCGGCTCTTGTCCGAGAGCTCCCAGATGCAGCAGGAGGCGGTTGCCCCTGTCGTTGAGCCTCTGTCTCTGCTGCTGTTGTGCTGTAGTCCAGATGGGAAAAGAGTTGGAAACAGGTCATCGTGTTTGTCTCCTGAAGCCCAGAGAGCCTTTGCAGAGCCATGCAATACCCGTGCCCAGGCTGGCGTCTCCGAGCCTGGACGCAAAGAAGCAGTGCCTTCTCTGAGCGAACGGCCTGTGCTGCTTGATGGTCTTGGCCTGACAGCTTGGCTTTTAGTTCTTTTCTCACTTTGGCAGCTGCAGCAATGCAGCAAGTTCTCGAGGTCGAAGTCGCTGCATCGGTACCAGCTCACTCCCAGCGACTTGCTCGCTGGCACTGCTCAAGTGGCGGAGCACTCCGGCGAAGGCTCGGCCTCTTCACTTGTCTGGGACGTGCAAAGCACCGAGGATGCGGCAGCGCTTTTGGCCGGTTGTCCGCTCGATCTGGTAATCGCTTGCAGCTTCCAGAGAGCCTACGCTCCGCATTACTTGGCCCAGCAGGAGGCGGTTCGAAAACTGGCCGAGGCACAGCCAGCTGGAATGGCTTTCGCATGTGTGGACTTGAGCTGCAAGGATGTCGCCGAATGGGCAGGTGTGCGGGAGCCGGAAGTTCGGCTACTTCAGCCGGATGGCTCCGTGATGGCGCGCCTGAACCCACAGGAAGTGAAGACAGGTGCTTTGCACAAGTTGGCACTGGACAAAGCGAAGAGCTTGGCCCAATCGGCGGAGCAGAAGCTGGATGCCTTGTCTGAGCGATTTCCAAACGCTTTACGTAGCGAACTTGACATCTGCCTTCCCCGTGACACCCCGGAGAAGATGAACCAAAATGCAGTGGACACCGTGCAAAAGATGTATGGTTGCGAAAGCCCGGAAGCAGAGATGGTGGACACTTTATGTCGGACTTGCCAGAAGGGCTCTGTACCCAGGCCACGCTTCATAGCTGGCCTGGCAAAGATTATCCGTGCCTCTGACGCCAAGTCGAGCATACCATTTCTGGATTTGAGTCGGCGTTTGGCCGGGCTGAAGCTGTGTGGAGGCGCAGAGCCGGGGGCCCAAGAGGCTTTGGAACTCCTCTTGGACTCCAGCCTCTGCAAAGTTGACGAGAGCCCTGGGCCAGGGCCTTGCATGATGCTCGCGCTGCAGCTCCTGGCCAATTGCTTTCACCAGCCATCGCTGGCAGAGGCTTTGCTTCCAGTCGTTGCACAGTTCGTGCAGGCACCTGCTTGGCCTGTGTTGTGGTCCGAAGCACCAGGAACCAGCCAAAGCCACCTAGACAAAGCAAGGGATGCTGCCGCCATCATGCTTCTGAATGCATCAGTCGTGCTGAGACAAGCGCGCCTGCGGGCGACACATGCCCCTTTGCTCGAGCATTCAGTTCTTGCGTTGAAGCGGTGTCCAAATGACCAGAGACTAAATTGGACAGTCGCCAACCTGCTGGCGATGGGTGGAGGAGTGGACGAGGCCAAGTCGGTCTTGCAGGCACAGCCGATGACGCCCCTGCGGCTCCTCGCAGCTGCAGTCTTCAACGACCAGCTGAGCGGGCCAGACAGCGTGGCCTTCCCAGCAGCATGGCACCCTCCTACTACTTCCACGGCGATGGCACCTGCGAATGACCAGAGGAGGCGTCCGGGTCGAGCCATACCGGCTCGGCACCGTCGTCGCGGTGGAGGCTGAGGTTAGGTGCACTGACATGTCAATGTAGTGACAACGCTGTATTGGCCCCCTCGGCTCATGAAGGCAGGTGAGAATGCATGTTGAGCGAGACATGGGAGAGTCTGTATTTCAACGGATACAATAGCACCAATGGCAAGTTTTCACGTGTATGGGCTCTCCTTGTTGATGCCTGCTTGATTGTCGATGAAAGGGCCTTTGCATCTAGTCACTCCTGCCGTGTGTGTGCAGACGGATGTCGTTTGCTCGGCAGCACCGGGGCATCCTGTACAGCGGCACACGTTCCGCAGGAACACGTCAACAAAAAGCAATTGGCGATAAAAAGCCAGGTTGAAGTCTCACTGCAGAGTCATTGCGCCACGACCCGAGGCATGCAGCGATCGAGATGGCAGCGCACATGCGACTCCGGAACACCGCTTCGTTGGAGGCCTCAGACAGAGCAGCGCAGAAGGCAGCTGGGCCGCAGCTGAAGAACCTGCAGAAGGAGTTCGAGGAGGATGAGAACGAACGTGAGGCTGTTAGAAAGAAAAGGATGCCACAGTTGTGAAGTCGGGCAAGTGGAACAGAGCATCTCACTGCAAGCGGTTGCGCTGTGATGCATGCTACTCAGTGGATGGTTTGGCTAGAAAAGCTCCATTTTTGAATGTCAGGGGGTAGGTGTTAGGTGCGGGCGCTGGTGCCGCACTCTCAGAGTGCAGCTCTGGCTGGGCTCTTAAATCTGGAATCACAAGAGTGCAATTCGGAATGCACACGGCTGTAGTTGTCTTCAACTGTCGCCGAGGCGTCCGCGAGCTATGAAAGTCACACTGAAATATGAGGCCACAAAGTCTCGGAGCGATCAGACTAGTGAGTGGGATCTTTTGTCTTGCGAAAGGAAGCTCAAACAGAGGACCCGGGCTGGGCCTTTTCACGCCGAGCCGGATTTCCGAACCGACCTAATGTATTGTGTCGTCGGGAGCCCACGCTGCCCTTGCCGCAGGACCTTTTCATGACGCTGCGGCTTACTCTACCGCAAAAGTATGTCAATGGAACCAACAAGGAGGCATGCTTGCCGGAAACTGCGCAAGCCACGCGGCAGGTCGTGTTTTTGCGTCAAATGCCAGGTGGTGAAACTTTTTGTGGACCATTACAACAAGCTGCTCTTTTGCAGTTGATGAATCAGGGAGGTCTCAGCTCTGTCTTCGTGACCCCCGAGGAAGAAAGCCGACAACATGCTCTCGTCAGAGGATCTGCACCTCAAAATCGTGCGTTTCTCGGGCCTATTCGGGACCAGATTGAGTGGATCGTGAAACAGAGAACCAGGTTGGTGGAATTCACCTCGACAATGAAGAGAGAGTGCGTGACTCTTTGTCGCCAGCACCTGAATGACAACGATGCTGTGTGTTTGGCAGTGTCCATGAATGCCGCGAGCAGTCGAGGAACGGTGACGAGTGCTACCTCCTGGGCAAAGATTCAGAGGGGTGCCGTCCTCAGGATGGCTCAAGCGTACGACGTACGCTTTGGATTATTGCACGGCACTTGGAGACCGTACATGTGCACTGCTGATCAGGCCGGCGCCCAAGCGGCAAGAGGCCGAGAAGGCCAGTGTCCTCATTGCACGTGCTTGTTCTCAGCTTCGCATGTGGTGATCTTGCGGACAGGGCTACCAGTGCACGCCGGCAGCTGCCAGCAACACCACTGAAACCAAGGCCGCTGTGGCCACGCCTAAGACTACGATCTGGCATCCGCAGAAGTTGATGTTGGGGGCATGTGTGGATGTAGTGGGGACGGGGGGGGGGGGCGGGGCGAAAAACAAATCCTCACTTTGTCTTGAGCCAGGTGGCTAAAAATGCAGACGGAAAGGTAAGGTCGAGTACTCGGTTGGCCGGATCGACTATCGCTACGTTTAACGCCCAGAAAAAACAGCTGAGCAGAATGACTCAGGTGTAAGAACTTCGGCTGCCAGATGACGTTTGATCCCAATGGGTCGGGAACTTGGATGGACTCGCAATTTGATTTGAACTTTGTGAGTCATAGCACTATCATAGCACGGAGCGCTTTGAATCGAAATCTGAGGCCGCCGCAGGAATGCCTACACCACAAGGTGCGGGCAGCCGCAACACGTCGTCAGACATTGTGTGTTCCACGTAATGACGAATCTCAGTCTGCCCCGATCTTTCATGAAACCGCCAAATGGTGGCCTCGAGCTCAGCTTACCCTTTGACCATCTCAGATTGATGCGCAAGTGTAAGCAAGCGTTGAAGGTCATGCTGCCCAGATAAAAAGGCTTACGAGTTCGATGAGCCGCAGCCCTAGCGTGCAAGGCGTGCAGTGCAATGGAAACAGAATCGGTTGCAGAAAAGCCTTGCAGAAAGGTTTATGAGGATACCGGGCTGCACGAAGGCTGGCAAGTCAACTTGAAATTTCAGCCATGGCCATGCCAGCTCTGAAAGTCAAAGCCGTGGCGGCGCAATCCTTCTGAAGATCACACCGTGCCACATTCCCGAGCCGGTAAGTCTTTTGGCCCAGGGTTTCTGCAGCAGCGAGAGCCAGGGGAAGAAGGCGCCATCTTTTTTTGCTTGTCCAGCGGCACCTTGTATCTGACGATCGCAGGGCAGGATCGGACTCCAGACCAACTTGTGTTAAGTAGTTACAAGTATGCGATTCGACCTGACTCCGTTGGCCAATCGTGCCTGACTTTGTACATGCCACGTCATGTGATCTCACAACCATGTTCAAGAAAAGCCATGAAGGCTCATTATTATGTTGCTCCAATGGGTTCGCACATGATTCTTGCAAGAGTGGCGTATGCTTTGAACGGGCTGAGCTTTATGGACAGCCCATGCCCCATATATCATCTTTGCAAAAGATTCCAGTCTGTTAGACTGATAGAAGTCGGTGGAAGAATGTTTTCCATCATGTCAAAAACGCAAGGCAAACCACAATAGTCGCTTTCGAATGGTTTCCATGAGCTCACCTGGGGATGGCCACCATGTACTCCCTGCAAGTGCTGGGGTTCGGTCGAAAGCGGCGGTGGTCGCGACGGCATCAGCCAGCACGACGCCGAGGCAAGGTCATCCCGCAATGCCGAGCTGTGCGGCGGTGCGAGGGGTGCGGTTTCAAGAAAGATGGCCTTTGCGCTTGCAGCTTCATGGAGATGGACCCATTCGAACCCGCTTCGGCCGTGCTTGCAGTGACACCCCTGGCACCCAGCAATTGCGGACAAGGAAGTTTCGCTGAACTAGAGCTGTCGGCTTGGCCACACCTTGGGAAAGGCGAAGGGGTCGAGCTGCGCATGTGCTCGACGAGTCATCCAGGACACCACCTATGGCCCCATTCCATGCGTGTCCTCCTGGATGGAAGAGAGCTGGCCCGTGTGAATCCTCAAGACAACCAGCGACGACCTGACTCTCCGTTGAAGCTGCAGCCACCAGACAAGGCCGGGGAGGTGTGGGGACCCAGGAGGCATCAGGTTATTCATTGTTTTGCCGAATCATCTGCTTCTACGACTAGCCAGCTGTGGTCACAGCTGGTTCGACCCTGCCCCTGCTTACCACTCGACTTCGTGTCTTCCGTACTCTCAACGTGTCTTGCAACAAGTTGTCCCAGGCAGGAGGCCATGTTTTGCAGCTCTTCGCGGGCGCTAAGCCTGCCGGATCGATCCTTGGAATATGAAAGAATTGGGTCTGCCTAAGGTCCTTTCAAGTTCATGTGGCTTCACTCCCGCATTCCAGAAGTTTTCGCACCTGTGCGTACGTAGGCCTGTAGCATTGCTGAAGTGCTGAACCTCAAGATTCAAGCTTTGCGCATTTGGGGAAGAAGCTAGAGAGCATTGCTTGAGCTTTGGGATCGGATCCTTCGAGTTTAAGAGGCCAAGTCTTTAGAAGATCCGAGGATGTCGAGCGCCAAAGAGGACTTCGTCCTGTGCCTGGTGGTCACTCAGAAGAGGCCTGTTCCTTCCACAGCCACTCTTGAGCAGGATTTTCCGGGCTGCCCCAACCTGTTTCACCAGGTTTTGCTGGAAGCAGTGTTTGTGGAGGGTCTCGTGGGTTTACATCGAATGGGTGTTTGGGTTTTGGAGCGGTATGGGGCTTCAAGGATTGTTTGCTCCTGAGCGTTAAGCTCATGCGCGAGCTCAGCAGTGATGTTTCTGTCTTACACTTCAGGTTTGAAGACCGTACGGTCAACGACTCCATCGAACCCTAAACAGATAAAGTTTGACCTGACACCCGAGCAGCAGCCATACTGGGGTTTGCCAGGAGTCATTTTGTCCACCGGCACCCACGCAAGATATAATCAGCAGCCTGGGATGGAATATCTACGTGATTACAAATGGTGGGACGACTTCGGTTATTGCTATTGAAAATAAATCCCGCCGCCGTTGCGATGCTCATGCCTGTTTGCGTTCGGAGGCGGAGTGTGGCTGACCTGCTGGATGATTGTCGGCAAAGGCGCGGACAGTTGGCATCCTGCAGCCTCTTGTCGAACCGTGCCACAGTATCCTTCAGACCTCCTCAGGCTTCATGCGAAGTTTACAACCTCGTCTATGCTGCAGTGTGTTGACCATGAGCGTCACGCCGTCCGAGACGAGCCTGAAATTCCAGATTGCTGGGGCCATCGAGTGTAAGACTGAATACCCCGAACCCCACAGGCTGCAGCCCCTTGCCGCCCTGGCACTTGACTTTAGTCGCAAACCTTCCGCCCTGAAACCTTGAAATCCTAAACCTGTGGCTCGCACCGCATTCTTGATTGTAGGCCCGCCATTCCGGCAGGCCGGGTGTGACTTGTATGCTTTTCTTGAGCCTGATTTTGTCCGAAAAGATCCACGAAGTGGGTGTCACGGCTGTGCTAACATCGAGGATTACCACTTTTCTTAATCAATGCCATCAAGCTTTCAGCTGGCTTAACTTGTGTCAGTTGCCTTGGGAAATATTGGGATTTGTGCCGCGATCATCTCAGCCCTCTTTGACAACCCCGAACCCCGGGCGATCTACAAAGAGCAAGTACGCACGTAGCACCTTCGGATATGGTCGGGGCAGCTGTGTTGGACAGCGAGATTGTCCCAGGAACGATTAACCATGACGGATTGCAAGAAACAGATGTTTGGAATACCGGCTATGACTCTTCAATGGTGTATTTACTTGGGCAGGGCGGAATACCACGAACACAATCCATACCACAGCGGCAGCAAAAATACCAAGAACAGCAACAACCACCGGCGGCAACCGACGACAACGACCATGAGACGAAGTGTAGCGGATACGGAATCTATGCAGGGACAATCCCAACACGAGTCGTGCGACCAATCGCCAAGGTGAGCAGTCGCAATTTGCACGCATGCAGCTGGGGTCGGGTTCATATCCATAGCCATAGATCTACGATGAATGGTAGTGCTCCGGCGCCGCGCCCCGCACTCCAGGAACACACTTCTCCCGTCAGCATCTACGCCCTTAACGATCTGCTGCAGGTGTCTCTATGCAGCTACTTCATGAATTGCGGTGCGCCGAGGCCTGCAGTGCGGACATAATATACTCGTGGGCATAGGCCAGGCCCTCTAATCACCTCTGCTGTAGGAGTCAGGGCTCGCAAACAAACCGGTCCCAAAAGCATGCCCCAGACGCCTGCAATACGTATACATCGCCGCAAAGATCTGGGGGAAGGATAAATTGTCAGCGCCTTTCCTGTCAGGGGCGTGAGGGTGCGCTGGCAAGTCACGATCGAATCATACTTCCTAATTCCTGTGACGTTCCGTTTCCAAGCGATGTATAGATGTGAAAATGGTGTTTGCCAGTGTGCTGGCCATCCATCCCACCTTTGGCGGTGACAGGCACCCATCATCATGAAGCCTGTGGCACTCTGCAGCCTCACTAGAGTCTGAAAACAGCCTCAACTCGTAAACCCTCCACAACTCTCCAGTCTTGCGTAGGTTGGGGTTCGCTCCAACACGCCTTGGCAGCAACCACTACGCTGCCCGCTAACCCAGGACCTGCCAGCTCTGTTGTATCAGGTGCGGAAGTCAAGTGCCATTTGCACACTTGTTGTGTGCGCTGTTTTAATCTGCTTTCGATGACATCCAATGATCAGAGCCTTCGAACAAGCGAAACGCAACATGATATTCTAGTTCGCTTCTTTTCGGTTGCTTGAGCTTCATGCAAAGATGCGGACTTCGCAGTTCAGCTCCGTTGTAGAATCAGAAGTCAGGCTTCGGAGCAGTGTGAAGGACTGAACCCCCTCCCATGCAATCCATTTGAAGGAACGACTCGTGGAGCCAGCGAGGGGTCTTAAACTGAGAGGGCGGCGTATCGGTTGCTGCGTGTTCAGCGCCCAGTACTCTGCAGAGCTCTGTTGCTTGTCCGAAACCATTCAGGTATGCACTGCCAGCATTTGCAGTGTTTCGAGCTGGAAGCTTTCCTCATCACAGCGGCAGCGATGCCGTTTCAGCGGAGGCTAGATCTCTTCAGTATGGGTTCAACCGACCAGCCCTGACCAGTGCTTGCATTTCTGGGAAGGTAATCACAGCAACTTCCCAACCCTTCAGCATCCCTCAACCCTAAACCCGACAGCCCTGAGTCCGAGCCTGCCTCTCAGATGGCGTTGTCCAATTTGCGACACGCAGCTTCGGCCGGCGCAGGTTGCGATTTGCGAAATGACGAGGCGCAGAAGAGAGATGACATGGTTCATAGCATAGCCCAGAACTCCGCAAAGACAGGGGACTCCTGAAAGGGCCAACACAAGTTTCAACGCTCCCCGCCCTGTCCTCACCCCGCACCCCCCTTCACAGGCGCTTCCTCTGGGACCTGCCGGCCGAAGCATCCTTTGCGCCCTTGGAAGCGGCAGCGTCCTCGGGGCACGTGCGGGGCCCGGGCCCGCTTGGCTTTCCGAGTAAACCCTGAACCCTCTTCTCCTTGAAAGGGTTTAATTAGATCCCAGTTTTGTCGACTCCCAGGTTGCGGCGAGCAACACATGCCCGGACCTAAAGCGCAGGCCTTGCTTCGAACAGCTTGCGCATGCCTCTCTTAGGCGACTTGACAGCTGAGCCTGCTGTACCTGTTCCAGTTCACGTGGCGAAGTCTGCAAGGCGGACGCCACAAACCAGACGTTGTGGCAGATGGGCTTCAGCGCTTGGATGGTTAAGGGTGCAGTTTGCAGGCAGCACAGGTGCGATCCCTTCTTATTGCGATTGAGATGGGACGGGCTCTTGGGCTACGTGAGTGCGAACCTTCCGGGAGGATGCAGCGGGGCCATTGGGGCCGGCGATTGCGCTGTGAGGCTGGAAGTTCGAACTCAGGGTTCAGTTCAGAGTTCAAGCTTTGGTGCGGCAGAGCTGGGGTCATCTTGAGCTCTGGACCTCAGCCTGTCCGGCTCGGGCGGGTTTGAGGAAGACTGTTACTGTTCAAGCCACCGATGTTCCAAAGGCTGGCCTACTCGGTTGTTGTTGTCCACTTCTTCCTGTTGCACTTGACGTGTTACTGGAAATACTGACACTACCGCTTCAACAGCTACAAAGACGCCAACCACGCCAACACCACATGGAGGCACAACAACATCAACGACACAGACAACGGCTACAACGCTAACACTAATCGCACCACCAGCCACTCCTAATTACTGCTACCCGTGTGTTCTACGACTGCTACAGTTCTTGCTGCTAGTAATACTCGTAGTAGTAGGGATTCCCCTCCCTCCCGGTGCGACGCCAAGACCTATCATTGTTCAGACGTCGTGTCGTCAGAAATGCATGGTTTACTTGGAAATTTGGGAAGCCCGTGTTGTTTGCTGATTCCTGGCTCTTAGCCAGAAATGCCGGTATTTACGCGATAGTCTTGGAGACTTTCTTGTTTTTGTGCTGTTTTTTGAGGTCTGGATTTTCGTGCCCAAAAACTAGCGATCAGAATGAAGCTTTTTTGTTTGTCTACTTTCGGTGGTCTTGATGTTCGTCCAAAGCGTTTGAGAACAGAGCATCCATGCCCAAAACCTAATGACGTCCATGGTCTAGTGCGTTTGAAAGCAGAGCATCCATGCCCAAAACCTAATGACGTCCACGATCTAGCATTGGAGAACAGAGCATCGGAGTCGATCAAGATGCTGATGATGAACATGTTCCACGACGGGTGTCGCACCAGAGGGGAAAAGCTAGTAGTAGTAGTAGTAGTAGTAGTAGTAGGAGCAGTACTAGTAGTGGTAGTAGTAGTAGTAGTAGTAGTAGTACCCGGTGAAAAAGCACCACCGGAGGAGTCGAAGTTTAGTGGAAGTTTCGATCAAACTCCGATTCCGTGAATCGGAGTTTGATCGAAACTTCGACTAAACTTCGATTCGGGGGTCGAAACTTCGATCAAACTTCGATCAAACTGCTAGTGTCGAATCGCAGTTTGATCGAAGTTTGATCAAACTTTGAGTCAGATCAAAGTTCGATCGAACTTCGACTCCTGAGTCGAAGTTCGATCGAAGTTCGATCAAACTTCGATCCAACTTCGACTCGGTGAGTCGAAGTTTGATCGAAGTTTCGACTAAACTCCGACTCGGCGAGTCGAAGTTTAGTCGAAACTTCGACTAAACTTCGATTCGTTGAGTCGGAGTTTA